>PVIC010000137.1:0-161827 GCA_004025085.1 Thryonomys swinderianus | reverse complement strand
AGGGGAGGGGAGGGGAGGGGAGGAGAAATAGTGATGATTAAAAAAAAAAAAGGAAGGGATGATGACTGGATTTGACAACTCATAAAACATGGCAGTATTTGTGGAAACTGGTCCAAGCCAGCCTGTCTGTTCAGGCCACGGTGCCCTGTGTTAGCCCTGCCCAGAATGGAAATGAATTGTTTTGATTTACAGTTTCAGAGCTTTCACTCCACGGTCATTAAGCTTCGTTGCTCTGGGATGGTGATGTTGCAGCAGAATATCACGGTAGTGGGAGCAAGTGGCAGGTAGGTTTGTTCGCCACATAGTGCTCAGGAAACAAAACAAGGAAAGGGAAGGGGCTGGTGCTTTGAAGTGTCTTTGAAGGGCACATTCCCTAACTTCCTTCCAGTAGGCCAGACCTCCTAGAGCTTCCACCACCTCCCAGCAGTGCCACAGGACAGTCATCAAGCTTTCAGCAAAGGGCCTTTGGGGGCCATTCCAGACCCAAAATACAGCAGGGAGTCTGTAGAACTCGCTGAGGCCGAGACTGCACTTGTAAATTCCAGACATATTCTCCATTTGTGGGATGCCTGTTTCTGATCAGTCTCCAAGACCTGTCAGTTCTGTGTCCTAAACTGTCCTATTGTCCCTGCATTTGGTCCCCTCTGCCAGTTCAGTCAGGCACTCATCATGTCTTGTTTGAGTTCCTTATAACTTGGCCCCCTGCTTCAAGGCAGGCCCTTTTTTTTTTTTTTTTTGGTGGTACCGGTGATCGAACTTGGGCCCTTCCAAGGTAGGTGTGGTACCACTTGAGCTAAATCCCCAGCCCCTAAGGCAGGCCCTTCTAATCCATCCTGCGAAAACACACAGGAGGGTCTCCCGAGGACACGTCTGCATGTGTCACCTCAGTCCTGCTCTGGAAGGGCGCTGACCTCTGTAACATTTCCAGGCACTTTGCGGGGAACTCCCACAATTCCCTTGGCTAAATCTATGTGGTAGCCAAACCCAAATGTCTAAGTATCTCTGCAGCAACAGCTTTTCTTCATGTGTGGGCTGTACCCTTATCCTGGAAGCCTTTCCTATTCTCTGTCTGGAAGTCTTCTCTGGAGGAGCCCTTTACAAATGGCACTGGCACATTTATCACAACACCCCTGCCCACTCCCACAAAGTATGAGATCCCAAAAGGTGGCAACCTTCAGACAAGTGGGAATAAATTAGACATGTATTCCTAGAGTAGACAGAATGTCAGGACACATTAATGGAGATGATCGTGCTTAATTCACTTAGTGTTTAGTGGGTTGTAGCATATTACATTGTCATTTTCATAAGTCAGAAGTAATAATAATCTGCAATTCCACATACTTCAATCTAGTGTAGACTAAAATGTCCTTTGTAAATGCTGTAAACTGTAAGTTTACAGGCTGGCTGTAAACTGGTTTAGAATCAGGATTAACAGCCTGGGTGGTGAATTCCCAACTGGCTTCGAATTCCAGCTCTGATTATTAGCAGTGTGTGACCTCTTTTAGCCTCAGTTTCCTCATTTATAAAATTAGGGATAATAGCAGTGTCTTCATCACAGGTTGTGAGAATTAAGACATAATTCGCATGAAGTGTCTAATTCAGAGTAAATGCTTTCTAAATGACAGCTATTGTGAGCACCAAATATTATATACATGTGGTTAACTTTGTAAACGCTCTTCAGAAATTTTAATTACCCTGTGTATTGCTTGACTAATACAAATAACTTTCAGTCTGACTGTTTTGTTGATGAACACCATCTTTGGATGCTGAATACATCAAATACCTTTCTTCCTATTTAAAAGCCTCTGTTTATACTGAGTGGTGTTCACATTCCTCGTCTACCTGTTTCTTGCCATCTCCTTTCCTACAGTCTATGTGCCACCATTATGACCCCCAAAGGCTGGATAAGAATTACTTGACATTCCAGTACCTGTGCAAAGCCCTCACTCAGACTCCCAATTTTTTAAAAAGCCAAAGAGATATTCAAGCAGTAGTGATTACTTTGGTGAGTTCTGCAAGTTCACTTACAGGGCTGCAGTAAAACCACCCTGTTGTGAGGTCATCTCAGGATGGCCACACTCCCCTGTGAGGTGGCTCCTGGGTCAGCCTCCAGGCTTATGAAGCCAACATGAAACTTCAAGCTTAGGTCACATAACTGCCCCACCAGCTGACTCTCCTCCTCAGTTCCTCCCAGGAAAAGATACCGGTGGATTAATCTTGGCAACTCAGGCCAGTTCAAGCATCTTAAAATATTCTTCTATCTTACCCATCTTGCACTCTTCCCTGTTTTCTGGCCCTTTCGGAAATGCCCATTGGTAGACAGGAGACAGTAGTTCTCCTGTCTCAGAAGTGGCCTGGTAGCATCTGCTGTCTTTCTGAAAGGCTGCACTTTAAAGACAGACACATTCCCCAAGGCAACTCAAAGCCCAGGTGCAGTGGAATTGCAGCACCAGCTTGCATAAGTTGGCCTCCTCCTGTGAGGCATCCAATCACTGTAAAGGGCGGAGTTGTTCAGTGGGAGAGACCAAGGCTTTTTCTGGTTTAACCCAGGCCAGGCAGACGGAAGATGCCCCAGCTATGAAACTAAAACCCAACCCACTGCATCCCTCGCATCTCTGTCGTCTGTATCCTCTTATCCCCATCACTAGCCTCCTGGTATCACCACTCTCAGCTGTGGGCCCATCTTGACCCTGACAGGAAATCCAAGAAGCCTAAAGCAGCCAGGGTCACTCAGTCTCCTCATTCCTGCTTGTTTTGACCTTGGCCCTTTCCATAACTGGCTTCCACGTGATGACCAGAGCAGGCCCAACCTGTTTCTCCATTCCACCATCTGGATAATTTGCTCTGGCTTCCATCTTAAATCCAAGTAGAACTAAAGCAAATGGTACTCCGGAAACTGTCTAACCACCATATGGCACGGTGCAGTAAAGAAGTGGCTGTTGTTCACTGCCACGAGACAGGAGGTATGGTCAGCAGAGAAAAAAGGGAAGCAGTAGGAGAGCCACATGCACCACTGCTGGGAATCTAGCACTGCACTTGACCCTTGTGCCTTGAATTGTTTTAAGGGACTAAATGGAATGTAGTTTACCCTGCTGATTCATTATGGGGCTCACAGGACTTCGAGAGAAAGCAGTGTCAGTAAGAAACAAACAGGGAGAAACACTAAGCATTCCTGCTTAGCTACTGCTTTATTTTTAGCATAAGGTATGCACCTGTGAGGCAGCAAGGACATGCTAATTACTGCCTTAAAAATGCCTGCCTCGCTTTCCTATCCTGCCCTCCTTTTGTCAAAATGCACACCCAAGCATGTCTTGGAGGAACATGACATTTTAGTCTATTGTATACTAGGGTTATATTTGCCAATTCTCAATAGCCCTCAATTTGATTCCAGGATTTCTCCCTCTGTAAGGAATTTTAACCTAACTGAGTCAGGTTTCTGGATCTATTTTGATAACTGTGAACACAGTCTTTATTAAAATTTGAATTTGCTACAATTCTTATCTCTGCCACTATCTTCTACCAAGTGGCAGAGCAAGCCATTGGCATCTAGATAAGCAAATATAACAATAGTCACTATGGCAGATAATATTCGCTAAGAATTCCCTACTTACCAGGGACTAAGCTAAGGGCTTTATTGTCACTATCATTTGTACATATGATATTTTGACTTCTAATTCCAGTGCTACGACAGAATATCCTGAAAAGCCTCCTACCATAAAACACCTCAAACTGATTCATCAGCATAACACAAAGACATGAGTGCAAAGATGAGCTGGTGAGAAAGAGAGGTCATTTCCTAGGAGCAAGAACAACGACAACCAGGAACCTGGACTCTAGGGGCGACAGCAAGCACTAATGGTTTTGGCCGCCCTTGGGTCCCTTCTCAACCAGGGGCTGGATTTTCATAGCGACCTAAGAAAAGAAGACTAAGACTTAAGCCCACTCTAGGTAGAAAGATAAAGCTTAGGTGCCAACTTAAATGTTTTAGGCAACATGTAAAGCTGAAAAGTTAATGAGCTATGTGCCGGAGATTTACCTGAGTGGTTCCGGCGCCTGTCTCGCAAGTGCAAGGTTCTGAGTTCGATCCCTGGTAACCACATACAATGTTGGACATGGTGAGTCACACTCACCAGCAATCGATACCACATACCACAGTGCCAGGCATGGTGGCTCATGCCTGTCATCCCAGCACTTGGGAGGCAGAGGCAGGAGGATTGCTGAGTTCAAGGCTTGCCTGGGCTACATAGTAAGCTCAGGGCCAGCCTGAACTACAAAGTGAGACCCTGTCTCATAAAAAAAAAAAAAGTTAATGAGCTAAGCAGTCATGTTGAGAAATAAGATAAACCATTAACATACAAAAGAAATTGAAAAAGAAATGTAATAAAGAGCAGAAATAAACAGAAAACAAAACACATGCATGCTGTCTCAATGAAGATGTTCAACTTCCATGGGAAAAATGGAGACAGAAAAAATTCTATCCACTGTTCAAAGGAGACTGCAAAAATGAAAACAAAAACAAAACAAAAAAAGAAAACGACCATCTTGGCCTGGTTCTAGGTCAAGGATAAGTCTCCTGTGGAATTCAGAAACATAGGCCTTCTTTCACTTATGTTATAGCAAGCACAAGAAGAATCAAACAAGTAAGCATGAAAGAAGTTCCTAGTTGGCAAGATCTCTAGAGTACTTGGAAGAAGCAAAGGCAAAGCCTCACCTGAGGGACATAACGGTACGGGGCGTGGGTCACAAGATAGAGCCTAAGAGCTGAGTCTGGTTACTCTGTAGTTCTCAGAATCCAAGTCCACAATCATCTAGTACAGTACAAGTTATGAAAATGTGGTGCTAGAACCAACTGTGCCCACTGAGTCAGGAACAATGAGGGTAGAGTCCAGCAATGTTTTCAGCAAGCTCTTTAGGTGAGTCTGATATAGCTGGTTACAACACCTATTTCACATTCAAGAAATGTATATCTATTTTCTCATCCAATAAATACTTTTAAAACGTATTCACTAATTTAAAAAAACATTGAGAATTACCACTCTAGATTTTAATTTAATCCATGCTTACTAAACATTAATAAATGTAATTTTTAGAACATCAGAGTTTTTATTTTTAAAGCATTGAGATATATATGATACCATTTTCTAAGGTTTTATGTAACAAAATAGTAGACTCTTTAAACAAGAGTTTCATCTGGAAAACAAAATCTTCTCATATGATTATTTATAATCTATTCATGTAATAATTAGCATGAGACCAAAAGATACAAATTACCTTCCTGTGAATAGAGCAGCCATTTACATAAATTATATCACTAAGAATCCTCTCTTTCAGTCCAAAATTTGAGGGGGTATGCTGCATTTTTACTTGGATAGAAAAACCACCAGCTCTTAAATGAAATGAGCATTTATTCTGTTGCTTTGAGTGTGTATAATTTTGAAATTAGGACATCTTGCTTCAAACACAACTAAATATATGGTCACTTTTGATTCCTCACACTATGAGTTGTCAGCTCTTAGAATTATCCACTGTGTCTATTTCAACTTATACAGGTCTGAAAGGGAGACAGATCTCATTAAAAACAATAATTATTTTATAGTCTACGACATTATGTTCTTTACTTCATATTATTGTTTAATCAGAAAACATTGCATTCCCTAGTTTACATGTATCATATTGTAATACAGATGGGAGGACACTTTGCTTTAGCAGAATCTAAAGATACTCTGTGGTCCTCTGCTTTGGTACCAGTATTATGAACTAGACTAACAGTCATCAGAACAGCCTTTTGTAACCCCTGCTTCCATTCTTTCCACTTAAATACAGGAACACAGTCTTTCAGCACATGTGACAGATGTAGGTGCAAAGTGATCCTGAAAAAGTCCACAGGTGGAGAAAGAAGGTCTAGCATGATACATGCTCTACCTAGGCCCTATTTGGTGATAACTCACTTTCAAGCTGGGTTTCCTCACTGTACACTGCCTTTGCTTTAACATTACTCCCTTGATTCTTCAAATTTGTCCTCTGCCTCCCGACCTAAATGGCAGGCCTTCTACTCCTCTGGACGGAAGGTGTTGAACCTGAGGTGTCTGGGACAGTGTCGGCCCTTGTCATTCTATCTCAACACCAGAGGCACCATAGAGAAGATTTCTGCCTCCACAACCACAATCAGATGCATTCCATATGTATGGACTTCATCAACATCTTTCATTTCCAACAATATTTCAGTGGGTCATGAATACCAACATATTGTTACCATGATTTTAAAATGCCAGCACTATTTCCCATGTGTTAAGAAATGATGTGGTATTTTAGAAAAAGAAAGTCAAGCTGAAAAAACTTTCAAATTATATCCATTGCCCTCACCCATTATGAGGCATAGGCTAGGTCTTAGCTTGACTGTTACTCTTTATGTATAAAATGGAAATACTGCCTTCTATGAGTGTTTGCAATGATTAAATGAATAAAGTAGGCAAAGAACCTTGTGAAGTAGTGGTTCCTGGTAGTGACTCAATACATGTCAATAAGTTTTGTATAATGTGAGTACTCAATAAATATAGAATATGTGAGTGAATGAATATACTTTCCTTGGGGAAGTCAGGGAAGCAGACATTTTGAAGGAACATGCTGTTGAGGCTAGACATTTAAACATTAATTTGTTCTTAGTGGCCAAAACCTTGCTTCTAATAAAATCTTATGCAGAAGGTCAACACTAAAAGCAAGGAAAATGGAACTGGGGGTTCTGTGGCTCCCTTGGATCTTGCTCTGACCCCTTTGTCATTACGGACTCAGTCCCTCTTGTCCTTGGACTTCAGAACATGACTGGAAAGCCACATGAGCTATATTTCAAAACTGAGATTTATGACATGTTTTTATTTCTTCTATTTTCTGTTAATAATCTAAATGAAATCTTTATCATTTAATTATCTAATTTATATTGTTCATACATTGAAAAACTCCCTTTACAGGTAACGAAATTAGGGTGATAATTCAAGTTTTTTAGTTTATTCTCCTGGTATTTTCTAAGTATATAATCACTGTAGTTCCAAATTATGGTTTTTATTATCTCCTGCTCAATATTGTTATCTCTTATTCACTCGATGTTTTATTTATGCACCCAAACTTCCAAAATAATGTTAATGGACTGCTCTTAGTGTGTATCCTGTTAGTTCTTGCTTTTGTTTAGCTTTCTCCTAGACCAGTTATTCCTACTTTGCTGCTGAAGTCCCAAAGCCCTGAGATCCTGATTTAATTGGTCTGGAGGAGATCTTAGGCATTAGTTTTTTAAAGTTCTCCATGGGTTTTTATGTTTAGAGAATGGGGACCCTCAGTTCCAGGTAATTTACCACGGAATATGACATTGGCTGGCTTGTTTAATATAGATAATGTTTACTGTGTTTGGAAAGGTTTTGTTGTTCTGAACTGTCTAAGGTTTGTTATTTTAGAAATCATGATGCAGTGATCTAATGAGATAATTGCAGTATATAGTGTGTGTGTGTGTGTCTCTCTATATATATTAGTTATTGGATAAAGTTACACATTTAAAAAACTAGTTTAATGCAATTTGCTCATGGGGTAGGTAACTTCTAATTTATTTGTTTTGGTTTGTGTTTATACTTATCATTTATAATCACTTCCTTTTATGCCTTTTTCTGTCCTTTAGGAAACTAAATCACAAAAGGGTTAAATACCTTGCCAAGGTCAAACAACAAGAACATGGAAGAGCCCAGATTTGAATGTGGGGATTATGGCACCAGAGGACATGTTTTAGGACACTCTTGTGTGCCTCTCCATAGCATCGCCTGCTGCCTGTGAGACTCTGGATAACAAGTTTCTCAACACTCACTTCTTCAATTTGCTCGTCTGTAAAATGCAGTTTAATAGTTATCCCTTTGCAGAAGGGTTTTAGAAAGATTGTGCACATTAATACTTGTGAAATCTCAAGACCTTTTCTGGCACTGAGCAAGAATGAAATAACTGCTTGATAAGTAGACCCCAGCCAGGCAATCTGGCTCCTGGGTCTTTTCACTGCCTCTTTGATATCAGTGTTATGCTACTTTTTTCCTTTTTTTTTTTTTGAGACAGGGTCTTGCTTTATAGTTCAGGCTGGTCTTGAGCTCACTATGTAGCCCAGGCAAGCCTCCGACTCAGCAATCCTCCTGCCTCTGCCTCCCGAGTGCTGGGATTACAGGCATGAGCCACCACGCCCAGCACTGTGGTATGCGGTATTGATTGTTGGTGGGCATGAGTCACCACGCCCAGCATTGTATGTGGTTACTGGGATCGAACTCAGGGCCTTGTGCTTGCGAGGCAGGCGCTGGAACCACTGAGCTAAATCTCTGGCCCTCCTATGTATTTTTTAATGCTGTAAGTAGCTTTCATAACTCTTGGCCTCAGAATTATTTTTGGAGAAATTCTTTAATTAAATTACTTCTATAGTTATTTACAAATCAGATTTCTGTATTTTTATTTTATTGGTTATACAGATTAATGGGATTTATTGTGGCAGACGTGTACGTGCACACAGCATACACTGATTACTTTCACTCCCCCTTCCCCTGCTCCCTTCGTTGCATGGGGGTGCTCAAAGTGTATGTATATTCTGATCGTGTCCATCTCCTCTGTGACCCACTCTTCCCCCATTTTCCCTTCCTCTTGCCTAACAATGGTTTCCTTTCTACTTTCTTGTAATCTTTAAGGTTGCACACATTACAACATGTGATGTTTGTCTTTCCAAACTTGGCTATGCCACTCAGCACCTTGTTCTCCAGATCCATTTCCCTGAAATTGAGAGAATTTAATTCTTTCTTGTAGATGAGCAATATCCTTTTGTGACAAAAACCACATTTTCTTTATCTCATCATCTGGACAGTTAGGTGGTTCCATATCTTGGCTACTGTGAATTGTGCCAAGTCAACATGGTATGCAGGTATCTCTATAGTCCGCTGACTTTAATAGCCTTGGGTATATAACAAGGAGTGATACAGCTGTATTTGTAATGTTTGGGGGAAATCTCTTCTAACCTCTTAGTGGCTACACTGATTTACATTCCTACCAGCACTGTAGAAGTGTTCCTTTTACCTCACATTTTCGTCAGCATTAATTGTTTCCTGTATTCTTTATAATAACAATTCTGACTGGATGAGGCAGAATCTCAATATTGTCTTGATGTGCATTTCAACAGTAGCTAGAAGTGTTAAATATTTTCTCAAATACTTATTGGCAATTTGTAGTTCTTTTGAGAAGTGTCTGTTCAATTCATTTGCCCATGTATTGGTTAGGTTGTTTAATATTTTGGTGTTGTTCTTTCTTTGTATTTTCCACACATTACTTCTCTATTGAAAGAGCAGCTAGTACAGATTTTCTATTTATGTAAACAATTTTAGTTATTTTATTTACTCTGAAACCATTGTCTACTTTAGCAGCATAGGTACACAGAATCTTTTTATGATGAAAATCTCTATATTAATATTCTTTTAGTTCTTTAGCTTTGTCTACTTATATTTTCTATTTATAAAACACTAGCTCTGGGCTGGAGATTTAGCTCAGTGGTTCCAGCGCCTGCCTAGCAGGCACAAGGTCCCTGGTTCGATCCCCAGTAACCACACACAACAATACCACAACCAGCAATTAATACCACATACACAGTGCCAGGCATGGTGGCTCACGCCTGTAATCCCAGCACTCAGGAAGCAGAGGCAGGAGGATTGCTGAGTTCAAGGCTTTCCTGGGCTACATAGTGAGCTCTGGGCCAGCCTAAACTACAAAGTGAGACCCTGTCTCAAAACAAACAAACAAATAAACCAAAAATCAAAAACAAACAAAAACCCAGTAGCTCTGATTTTGTTAATTTCATTTTGAATCTCCCCAATAAAATGGTCCTTGTATTTATATCTTAGTACAATTAACTTTACAAATAATTTATATTTTTATATTGTGTCTTCTCAGGTAGAATGCTTTATTTTTCCAGTTTAATTCAATCATTTAAAATAATGAAAAGTACTAAGCAGCACAAATTTCCCTCTGGCTAAATTCAATTATTTTAAATTTGTATTATTCTTTTTTTTTTTTTTTGAGAGAGGGTCTCGCTTTGTGGTTCAGGCTGGCCCTCAGCTCACTATGTAGCCCAGGCAAGCCTGGAACTCAGCAATCCTCCTGCCTCTGCCTCCTGAGTGCTGGGATGACAGGCGTGAGCCACCATGCCCGGCACTGTGGTATGTGGTATTGATGGCTGGTGGATGTGAGTCACCACGCCCAGCATTGTATGTGGTTACCAGGGATCGAACTCAGGGCCTTGTGCTTGTGAGGCAGGCACCAGAACCACTGAGCTAAATCTCCAGCCCAAATTTGTATTATTCTTAATTAAACTGCTTTTGGGCTATTACCGAAATCACAACATCCAGTTAGTCTTTTTCTCATGCAGTTGTTCCCTCTCCCTTTTCCCTTTTCTACTTTCTCCTCGGGGACCTCTCTTCTAAATGCATGTTCTCGTGACTCAGCTTTTCGCTTTCTGTGTGGTAATGGTGATTGCACCACAGGAGAAACAAGGGAAGTGAGGTTAGATATTTTTTGCAAAATATCTGTTTCCCTGCTTCCTGTTATCTATCATTTGTTTTGTTCTTTAATTTATTAATCATTTGGGTTTCTCGTATAAGAGAAAACATGTGATGTTTCAGCTTGAATATCTAATTTATTTTACTTAATATTATGGTCTCAACTCTTACAAGTGACTCAAATTTACCCTTCTTTAGAGTACAGTAGTCCTTCATTGTGTATAAATACTGAATTTTCTCCATCCATTCATGTGTGGGCCACTTCCAAGACTGAGCTACTATGAGTTGTGCTGCTATAAACATGGGTATGCATGTGTCACTGTAATGTAACAACTCTAACTCAAAACCCAGTGGTATACCATACACGAGAATCACATCTAATGAAAAAGAAATTCATAGACCAAAATTCAAAGGATAAAAAAATACATGCAACAAGAATCTGAAAACAAGGAGGAGTAATTATCTTAATTTCAAACAAAATGGACTTCCAACCAAAAGTGATCGGGAGAGGCAAAGAAGGTCACTATGTATTGGTTAAGGAAACGATTCAACAGAAAGAGATTACAATTATAAATACATAGGTACTGAAGACCAGTGCATCCTACTTCTTAAAACAAACACTCCTGGAATAAAAGATAAGTTAAATAACATAATTCTAGTGGGGGACCTCAATATCCCACGATCACAAGTAGATGGATCGACAAGACAAAAAATTTCAGTGAAGAAATGTGAGTTGCGCCATACCTTTGAACGATAGATTTAATAGATAGCTATAGAGTTTTCCACTCAATAACAACAGGGTACAGATTTTTCTCAGCAGCACATGGAATGTTCTCCAACTAGATGACCTACTATACGAAAAGCATGTGTAAGTAAATCCAGAAGAATTGAAATTATCCTATGCATATTATCAGATCACAGTGCACTGAAATTAGAAATCAATGACAAAATAAACCACTACGCACACATACAGAGGCTAAAAAATACACTTTTGAATAATCAGTGACTCACAGAAGAAATCAAGGAAGATATTTATAGAATCAAACAGTAATGCCAGTACAACATACTGGAACCTATGGGGCACACTGAAAGCAGTCCTAGGAGGTAAGTTGACAGCTGGGAACACGACACCAGAAAAATAAAGAAAAATCAAATAATGATGCACCTCAAGGAACCAGAAAAAGATGAACAGTTTAAATCCAAAACTACTACAGGGAAGAAAATTATAAACATCAGAGAAGAAATTAATGAATTTGATACTAAACTTCATCTGAGAGATTACTGCTTGAAAATGTGAAGAGCTTTTTTTATTAAAATAGAAAAATTTAATATTTAAGACTGTTAGTTCCCAACACAAATTATAAATTTGTTACAACTTTAATAAAATATTAATTGATTTTTTAAAAAAATCAGTGCAGCTGCCAGGTGTGGTGGCTCATGCCTGTAATCCCAGCCCTCGAGAGGCAGAGACAGGTGGATTGCTGAGTTCGAGGTTTGCCTGGGCTACATAGTGAGCTCAGAGCCAGCCTGAACTACAAAGTGAGACCCTGTCTCAAAAAAAAAAAAAAAATCAGTGCAGCTGGTTCTAAGATTTTGAATAAATATCAAACCTCAAGTTTAGCAAAAAAATTATGCAAAGGAAACATAATGAATTAGGCAAGTGCTGTGAGATAATAAAGAATATTATAAAGCAAATGTGATTAAATGATTCATTATATAGAACCCACAACTAGACTCAAACACATATGCAAATTTAGTATATACTGAAGTGACTTTTTTTTTTTTTGAGACAGGGTCTCGCTTTGTAGTTCAGGCTGGCCCTGAGCTCACTATGTAGCCCAGGCAAGCCTCCAACTCAGCAATCCTCCTGCCTCTGCCTCCCGAGTGCTGCGATTACAGGCGTGAGCCACCACGCCTGGCACTGTGGTATGTGGTATTGATTGTTGGTGGGCGTGAGTCTCCACGCCCAGCATTGTATGTGGTTACCAGGGATCAAACTCAGGACCTTGCGCTTGCAAGCCAGGCACTGGAACCACTGAGCTAACCCTCCGGCCCTGAAGTGACATTTTAAAGCAAATGTATTTTTCAAATGATAGTGATACTATTTATAACATTACAATACTTTTTTCATAAATGCTTTAGTTTTTGTTGTGATGTAATACATTTTTAATTGGTATAAAACTTGTTATGAATTTTTTTTTTTTGCAGTACCAGGAATTAAACTTGGACCCTTGTGCTTCCAAGGTAGGTGCAGTACCACTTGAGTTAAATCCCTAGCCCTTGAATTTTTACTTTTTGTTTTGTTTTGTTTTGTTTTCTGAGACAGGGTCTCTCATTATAGTTCAGGCTGGCCCTGAGTTCACTGTGTAGCTCAGGCAAGCCTCGAACTTAGCAGTCCTCCTGCCTCTGCCTCCTGAGTGTTGGGATTATAGGCATGAGCGACCATGCCCAGCTACTTTTTAATATAAATAAATCTGTACAGTCCTAGGAGAAGATAGACATACAGGAATCATTTTAAATTCTGGATCGGAGTAAGGGCTTTTTAATAGATAAGAACACTTACTAAGAGGCAATTTTTAAGGACTTCATATTTACTTATTCATGAACTTCCCACACTATTTTAAGATCCTCACTTTACAGGTTCGAAACCAAAGCACAAAAAGCAAAACAGTAGAAGTTCAGCTCTTGGCCCCATAGCTCAAGTGGCAGAGTGGTCCGAAGCCAGATAGTCCTCCAGCGCTTGTGACAAAATATCAGCTCCAGTAACCGATAAACACCCAGGAGAAAACACACAGAAGGAGCCAGTGATGGTCCTGGAGCATCTGCCCGGCTCAGTCCCTCGTGGGATGTGACACACAGGCGGTCCCTGGCTGTACATGTCCACGGACCAGTCATCCGTAGCACAGGTGAGAAATTTCATGGCATTACCACCTCACGTGGGAACAGACAGCAAAACAACTTCAAGGTGGGGAAAAGCTGTGTCCACTACCTGGCAGGGACAGTCCAGGAATGTGACGTGTGACAGGCAGCTCTGCATCCTGGCAGAATAGGTACGCTACAGCTGGCAGGACCTACTCAGAAAGAGTAAGTGCTATGAGAAGCAATCCATGTGTCTCCCACAAAGAAGAAAAGGCTGAGGGGCAGGCTCACCAAGCATCTGCAAGCTGATGACTCCTCACTTAGTTTGCATCAAACATGTCCATCGTGCTGCTGGGAGTAAACTACAACTTCGGGGGACTGTTGTGTCAGAGAACTCATTTGGTCCACACCCCAACTGAGCTGTCTGCAGAATTACTTCTATTTGTTCCTCACTGCCTACCCCAAATTAAATTCCAGACAGAAATAAAATTGTTTATATAAATCAATCTACATATTCTTAGAATAGATGGGGGAGCTATTTTTATCATCCAGAAAGATCTTTATAAGAAGGGGACATTAAGCTCAAATATTATGATGGGAAGAGTTGTTTTCACTACATTAGAATTTAAAATGTATGTATAGAAAAAATAAAGTCAAAAAGCAAATGAAAATTTGAGAAAATACTTCCATTACTCATAGCAGACAAAGATTAAATTCTATTATATAGTAAAGAGCTTTAAACAAAGCAAAAGACCCAGCTTGAGACTAGAGGACACCCAGAGGAGATTAACAGAACAAAAATAAGTGGATTTAGTAATATGTAAAGATACTCAATTTTATAATTTTAGAAAGCAACCAAATAAAACTGAAACACGATTGTTCATCTACTAGACTGAAAAACAAGAATAACAACTCTGCTAACAGAATTGATGAGGGACAGAGCAGAAACACTTGTAGACAGAACAGATTCAACAGTTTATCTTCTTTGGAAGACAATATAGTAATAATAATAATAGCTGAAATTTACTAAGATGTATTCAGGTATCTGAATTCATTTCCTTCTCCCAAAAATTACATGAAGTAGTTTTGATTATGAGAAAGCTGAGGTACAAGAAGATTAAAAAACTTGTCTAAGATTACACTTCCATAAATGAAGAAGCTGGGACTCAAACCCTAAGATTCTAAAAACTTCAGCTTAAACCAACACAGTGCCCCACACATACACACACAGGCACCAAACAATATGGGTGCTCATGGATGTGTCTGTTAATTTGGCTGTGGTAATCAGTATACAATGTAGGCATGTATGAAATTCCTATGTTTTATACCTTGAATAGATACAATTTTATGTTATGTACTTTACATATTAAAAATTAATCACCAAGCTTGACCACATCCATACAAAGTGAGAATGCTTACTCTGTTATATTAATTAGGACTAGGTCCAGCTACACTATACAGAAAAGAAAATAACTATGACCTAAATTAATTAGAAGTTATTTTTTCTCCAAATATCTAGAGGTATGTAGTTCAAGACTGGTTAAGGCAGCTTTTTCTCTATGAAATCCTCAGCAACCTGGCTCCTTCCTGCTCACAACTCACCATGCAAATGTTGTGGTCCTGGGCAGTCTGTAAGCTACAGGAAAGAATAAACCATAAGGGATAAAAAGCACAAATCAGCTGTCCTCAGAATTTCCTCAGAAGCTGCCATTGGACACTTCCTCTGACATCGTTTGGCTCCAAGGAATGCTGGGAAATGTAGTCTAATTTAATTCTGAGCGGCTGTCTCAGTGAGGAGGCATGGCATACCTTGGCAAAGCAGAACAGATGCCGAGGGGATGCTTAGGTAGCTCTTTCCCTCCTATTGACACTGAGATTACACTTCTAGGAAGGTTTCCAACAGATGTAAAGTATACTCGTGACGTACTCGATCGTGTAGTCTCTTCTTCCCTAAATATGTTTTCACCCCAGCCGTCTGCTCTTCGTCTTGCAGACAGACTTCTGCGGACTGCTTCCTTTCGGCCTCCTCCTCCTCGGGCTTCCATCTGATCAGTGATGAAGAACCAGCCCAGAGAGGGAGAGAAGGCTGATGGTGACGATTCTGGAAGTGGTCCCCTCCTCACTGTAGGCCTGTGGCTCCTAAGGGGTAGCCTCTCTCATGGCTGTTGCCCTCCAGCTTCTAGCAACACCACTCCCTCCCCTGTCCCTTTGTGCCTAGGGCTGATGAAGCCTTCTCACTGTCACTGGTTCCTGAGGGCTTAACTGGTCATTGGTTCCATTAATCCTGCCAGCACCTGTGTAAACAGCCCTTCCATTATTAAACCCTTCAGTTAAGCTTTGGATATACCATCTGCTTCTGCTGGACTCTAGCTGATAGCATATGTACAGGGATTTTCACTTCAGCATTGCTTGAAATAGCAATATTCTAAAAAAGAAATTAAATATTCATCAGTAGAGAACTGGCTAAATAAATGTCACACAGTTATAGTCAGTGTACTATGTAGTAGTTTTAAAAATGTCTCAGTGTGTGCACACCTAAAAATTTAAGAGGACAGATCTTGTGCATTCTTAACATGATAAAACAGTAATTTTGTTTCTATGAACTAAATAGAGAATTCTTGATGGGTTGGTACCAATTTTGTTTAAAATATATATATATATACACACACATGTATACATGTTAAATTTCAATCTAGAAATGTTTATATGCAATATACATGTATGTGTATACATCTATGTTGCTTCTACATTTACCTCATGAGAACCTGTCCCTCTTCCTCTATCTCTATCTATCTATCTATCTATCTATCTATCTATCTATCTATCTATCTATCATGCATTTGTATACTTAGTTTTGGGGGGACAGAATCTGATAACAATGTTGGGAAAGCATACTGGTGGACTAGGGTAAGAGACAGATTGACTTTCACTGAATAATAATATAAACTTTTTATCATGTATATAGTACCTTTAAAGAACAAGTTAGAAAAAAGCATTTTCCTTAGGGCATACATAAAGAAACACATGAATAAGACAACAGATTTGGGGTTCCATTTCTCCCACTGGAATTCCAGTTTTCTCCCCACTCTGCCCTCCCATGTGCCTCCTCCTGGGGGGGACAGTGCTTCACCCCTGGTCCTTACAGTGGCTGTCCCAGCGCATGGGCAGCAGTCCCAAACCACAAGTGGCTCAAGCGGCAGGGGTGGAAGCAAGGCAAAAAAAAAATTTTTTTCCTGGGTTTAAATGGAGTGGTAGCTGTATTAGAATTACTGCAGGGGAAAGTTTCTATTTTTTAACTACTCCTTTGTTGGCTACTGGTGATTGGTCAAGCTGAAGTTTCATTTATGCTCTGAATTTTAGTTTGCTGATGCAGGAACTTAGAGTGCTGGAACCACCGCAGTCTAAGCAGCTCCCAACAATCTGTCTTAACCCTGTCAAGGTCTAGGCACTTAGTAAATCAAATGACTTTTCAAGTTTCTTCAAGATCTTACGGTCTCATTTATAGCTTTTGGAACACAGTGAATTCTTCTAGGATTGGCCTAAAGGGTCTCTTAGTTGAATTCAAAAGCATCAAGACTTCAGCTATGACTTCTGTCTTTGTATCTTCTTCCTCCATTTACTGAGGCTCAATTAACGGAGCACTTGCTCTTCCAAAACTGCAGGGGGTACTAGAAATTAGGAAAATGAATGATTTCTGTTCTCAGAAAGATTATGTTCTGTGGAGAGACGCAAAAACACAAGAGATGTCAACTGAAGTCAATCTAGAAATTGTAGTCAGGGCAAAGAGGGAGTGGCTAGTGGTGATCAAGAGCTCTACAGATGACTGCAAGGGTTTCCTGAGGAGATTACAGATGAAGTAGTAGCAATGAAAGGTCAATAGCAGGGCCCTAGGCTAACAAATACAACAATAGCTCATTTAAACCTGTAACTTGAAGCATGGGAAGTAAGGTAACTTAACACCCTTGATTAAAGATTAAAATGGAAAGTCATTTGATGAGGGTCACTGCTGTCTTCACCTTTGAGGAAATCAAAGGGGAATGGTGGGTACAGAAGTTGTATGACAAAGGTCTCTCCTATTAAATGGAATAGCCAGCTTTTGGCTGGCCAGTGATGTGATCTCTTTCTGGAAAGGTCATTCTAGAAGGAGTACAGGTGCAGGGTCAGTCAAGAGACCACGGCACTGACATTGGGCAGGGATGGAGGAAGGAGAGACACACTAGAAATGTTGATGCAGCAGAATCAACAAAAATTAATTACTAGTTGAAGGATGGAGGTAAGGAAATGGGAGGAGCCTCCTGCCTTGCTGGTGACAAAACAGACTCATGATATGTATTCGAATAAAGCATTTTTTAAAAGAGGAAAGAGTTCAGGAAAACTGTTGAATTTGAGGCTACTCATGGCATGGATTCAACTGCATGCTTTTATTTATGCCTGCTTTTCATACCCTCTCCCTTCCCTGCCCTCCAATCCCAGACCTTCCTGTGTCCCACCCACCTCAGCTTTGCCTGGTGGATGCCTAATCCCTCTTCATGAATTACTGGTACTTTTTTCTGTCTTGTCTATGACACCACCTGGCTTAAAATGTAGGTCACATCAGGGCTCTTGGCTCAGGGACAATGAGAGGCTCTGAACATGCTGTAACTGAAAGAACCCGTGATAAAATCTTCCACAGAGACTTAAGAGAAGAAAGGCCCAAGAAGATTATAGCAAAAATCTTTCTTTTCATCCATAACCCATCCTCCTCTTCCTGTGCTCCAGTAAAATGTACAAGTTTAACTCATTCTAGTTATCTTGGAATAGTGCTATAAAATATAGCATCTTATATTGTGCATCACATTTGTGTTTATAAAATTCTTCCAGGGTTGCCGGGCATGGTGGCTCATGCCTGTAATCCCAGCACTCAGAAGGCAGAGACAGGAGGATTGCTGAGTTCAAAGCTTGCCTAGGCTACATAGTGAGCTCAGAGCCAGCCTGAACTACAAAGCAAGACCCTGTCTCAAAAAAAAAAAAAAAATTCTTCCAGGGGCCGGAGATTTAGCTCAGTGGTTCCGGCGCCTGCCTCGCAAGCGCAAAGTCCTAAGTTCGATCCTGGTAACCATATACAATGCTGGGCGTGGTAACTCACGCCCACCAGCCATCAATACCACATACCACAGTGCTGGGCGTAGTGGCTCACGCCTGTAATCCCAGCACTCAGGAGGCAGAGACAGGAGGATTGCTGAGTTCGAGGCTTGCCTGGGCTACATAGTGAGCTCAGGGCCAGCCTGAACTATAAAGCGAGACCCTGTCTCAAAAGAAAAAAAAAAAAATTCTTCCAAACAAAAAATTCTTCAAAACAAAATCCATAGGAAGAAGCCTAATTCACCTAGTTCCCACAGGTCTCATTTCGGGTTCGGGCCCCAGTTCACCCCACTGTCGAGTGGAATAGCATTTCTGTTTCCACACAGAGGAGAGGAGCTCTCCTCCTTGGAGAGCTGCTGAGCCTGGTTCCAGATGTCAGAGTGAGCCTGAACCTGACCAATGCATAAACAAGGCGGACAGAGCACTCCAGGCAGAGAACAGCCTGTGTGAAAGCAAAGGAGGGAGAAGCTAAGAAGTTCAGGTTAATTCCCCTCACCTGTAGGAACACCCGGGGTGGCGGAGGACACGCCCAGCCCACTTGTTACTTCAAGGCCACTGACTTCAGGAGGTCACAGGACAACTCACACAAGCCCACAGGCTGCCATCACCGTTCCTGTCTGGGCAGGCTTCCAGCGCTTCCCCGCCCCCGGATTCTTCCGGTAATTCTGACCCCTCCCTCTTTAAGTCGTTCCTCACTTGACTTCAGGAGCGGATGTCCGGATGTCCGGATGTCCGGATGTCCTCCCGAGAGCCCTCTTTCTTCTCTTCTGAGCTTCTACCAGTTTGCTTCGTGGATCCTCTGCGTCTGCCAAAACTTCAGCAACTGGAGGCCCTGGAGCCCAGTCCTTGCATTTCTTCTTTTCCACGTCTTTAATCTCACTCCCTAGGGAATCTCATCCAATCTTGAACCCAGTTTTCTTTAAATATCAAACCATAGATGTCTCCCTTGTGAGTCTCATTCCCTGAACTCCAGCCTCCGGAAGCCAAGCACTTACCCAAAATGCAGCTTAAATATCTCAAAACCACATGTTTAAAACCAATTCCTCATTTTTTCCCTTAAAATCCACTTTTCCTTCGAAATTTATCAGGAGTAGAAATTACCTCCGTCTTTTGATTCAGGTAAAAATCTTGGTGTCTGCTGGGCATGGTGGTGTGCACCGTAGTGCCAGCACTCAGGAAGCAGAGCCAGAGGCAGCAGGACCAGCTTGGACTGCAGAGCAAGACCTTGTCTCACAAAACCAAAAAACCTGTTGTCACTCTTGATTTCCTTTTCTCTGTCCTCATACTCTATATTCAACTTACCAGTAAATCCTAATAATACTGGGGGAATAGGTGTGACTCCCAAACATTCTAGATAACCAAAATGTGAGTTTGTGTTCTCTCAAATTAGTGAATTCTGGGAATAATGGAGGTTAAGAGCAGGAAGAATTTATTGAGAGACAAAAAGCTTCTGTCTAAGAGAAACAGATGGGGGGCCAGAAAGTAGGTTACCTCCCCACCCCCTCTTTCAGAGGTGTTCATATGGTAAAGCTATGAGGTGAGGTGAGTACAAAGTGGGGCAAAACTGTAAGATGCAATGGAAAATTACAAGGTGGGAACGAAGTGGGACAGAACCATGTCCAACCAATTGGATTACAAGTACAGTTATCCAGGTAATATTGATCAAACGGGGATCCGATGGGAAAACAAGTCACAGACAAAGAATTTTCCATTTAGAATATCAATCACTGCTATCTTATCTCTAGGAGAAGTGGGACCTCTTTTCTTTCATACAGTGCTAACCAGCGCGTATGCCGTAACTGTTCTCCACCTTGGCTCCTCACTATGTTGACTCCTGGGGGCCTGGCATCTTGAGTCACTGTCTAACTGCCTACAGTGTATCTAATCAACATAACCTCTCTACAAGACTATTACTCCCTGCCTTAAGCTGTATACAAAATTGTAATCCTCCCCATCTCCACCACTTCCATCCTGATTCAGGCCATGCCCCTCTTTGGATTATTTTAAAACCCTCCTTACCTGTGTCTTTGCTGATACTCTGGCCCCCCATTCTATTCTTTTCTCCAGAGTATCCGGGGTGATCCTTCTAAAATGTTAAGCTGGACCAGGTCATTCAGTTGGTCTTCTACCTCACCTAGGGTAAAAGCTAAGGTCTTGTCAATAACCCAAGTGTCTTACCTGACCTGCCCACCCACAATTTCCGTGATTAGTGACAGAGTGAGTGAATGGCTGGTAAGGGAGAGAACCCTGGGTGACAGTGGGGGTACACGGCCTTTTCAGTCATGCTAAGGAGCTGAGACTTTATCTAAGCACAGTGGATAGACATCAAAGTCTAAGGATTTGGGGGAGATAACTCTCTCCAATAAATTATATTTTTAGGCTCCAAATCATAAATTGGCAAACAAGTAATTAATGAATAGATGGAGGAAAGGCCACACTGGGACTATAACCTGGGACTTACAGGTAGACCTAAGTTGCTTAAAGCAAATACACACTTCATCCCATCTTATCCGTGGACCATAGTTACAAGAACAATGATGCAACATCACAAGCTGCCACATCTCATAACTGCCAGAACATTTCTCCTCTCTCTCGGTGACATTTTTTGAAACAAAAAGCCTAATTTATTAGAAATATAATATAGATTCAAAGACTCACTGGATGGAGGGAGGAGCTGAAAACTGAGCCAACATCCTAGCAGTTCTGGGGCTTCAGAGGCAGCATATAAGTAACATATACTGAACTGCACATATTTGCAGTATGCATTTTAGTTCAGATATATCCATACACCCACGCAAACATCACCACATCAAGGTTAGGAACTTATCTGTCACCTCCCGAACTGAATTTCTTTTATCCTTTTGTTAACCCTCCATTGCACAGTCCCCAGTGCCCATCCCTGGGCAATCGTTGGACTACTTTCTGTCACTATATATTATCTTAGATTTTAAGGGATAGAACATAAATAATTATACAAGATTTCCTCCTGCCCTACCCCATGTATATATCAATAGTTCTTTACTTTCTGGCAAATCCATTAGCATATCAATGAATATTAGACCTATTTCCAACTTGGCCTATTATGAATAAAACTTCTTTTTTTTTATTTTTTTTTTGAGACAGGGTCTCACTTTGTAGTTCAGACTGCCCCTGATCTCACTAGGTAGCCCAGATAAGCCTCAAACTCACAGCAATCCTCCTGCCTCTGCCTCCTGAGTGCTGGGATTACAGGCGTGAGCCACGACTCCTGGACTTGTGGTATGAGGTATGTGGTATGGGGGATCAAACTCAGGAGCTTGTGCTTGTCAGGCAGACTCTGGAACCACAGAGCTAAATCCCCAGCCCTAAATAAAACTTCTATAAAAATGCTGGTAAAAGTCTTTGTATGGACAAATACTTTAATATCTTTTGTGAAAATACTCAAAAGTAGACTGGATCATATATTAGGTATATGTTTAACTTTAAAGAAAAAGAAAGCTGCTGAACTTTTTTGCAAAGTACTTGTTCCATTTTGGCTTTCCATAAGTAGTGTAATTACCACATTTTTGCCTATCCCTCTAAATGTTCTAATAGTGTTTAGTATTGTATCATTACAATTTTTATTTGCTTTCCCCCTACCTAACATGATGTTGAATAGCTCTAAAGTCCTAATATTTATTTTGCTTATTGATTCCTATGTTTGGTATTGTAGCTAAGAAATCTTTGCCTAATCCAAAGTCATAAAGATCATGTCCATAAGTGCTTTAAAAAAATGTTGTTTCATTTTATTCTAGATTGCTTCATGTCTGATGAAAAAAAAATCCACTTCTGTTTGTCTATTTCTCCATTTGGCTTCTTTCAAGATTTTCTTTTTACCTTTGCACTTAAGCAATATGATTAAGTGTGCTTGGTGTGGTCTTCATGTTTTTCTATGTTTGAAGTTTACCAATTCTTTTTTTTGTATTTGGCCATGAGTTGATAATACTCATCTATTTTTAAAATTGTTGTCTATTATTTATTCAGTTACTTTTCTTGTCTTCCCTGCCTCCTTTGGAGAGCTAATTCCATGTATATATAAATGTACATACATATACATATATACATATTTATTAGGTCACTCAAAAATCTTACTCTCCCTGTGTTTCATTTAAGATCATCTTTTCTATGGCTCCGTCTTCAAATATACTAATTTTTTTTCCTTTGAAATTTCTAAACTGTTATTTCTAGTCAGTAGTCTTATATAGAAATTTAGTTTTTAGTCATATTTTTCATCTCTAGAAGTTGAATTTTTAGCTATTGTTTGAATGTCTCTATTTAACATATTCACTTTGCACTGCAACTTCTAGAACATAAGGAATACAGTTATGATGACTATTTAAATGCTCTTATCTCCTTATTTTATAATTTGCAAAATTTTAATGTCAGTTTTGATTGATTTTCCCCCTTATTATAAATTTTATTTCCCTGCTTTTTCACATGCTCAGTAAATTTTATTTGGTGCCAAATATAAATTTTATATTGCAGGATGCTGAAGATTTTGCAATCCTTAATTATTTTTTTATCCTTCATCTTTGTTCAAGGACCCTGTTAAACTACTTGGACCCTTTTGAATCTTACTTTTAAGCTTTCTGTAGGCGGGATCAGAACAGCATTTAATGGAAAGAGAACTTGCCCCCACTGCTGAGGCAAGACCTTCTTGAATGCTCTTCTAAATGGCATGTCAGTTATGAAGTCTTCCGTACTGGCCCTGTGTGACCCTAGTTATTGTTATCTCTTATCTTTTTGGGGGTGTGAATACCTCTAACATCAGATAGTTTTCTATGAAATGTGAAGCATAGCAGCCTCCTCACTGACTCCATCTCTACAATTCAGGGAAACTCCTGGGTGTGGCCTGGCTTCCCGTTCCCTGCGTGAGCTGGAAACTGTTTGGTCAGGAATCAAGGGCAAGGGTAGGGACTGCTGCATTTATTTCTCTTTATTTTAAACGTCATTGTCCTTGATAGGTGTCTGATGTCTCGAGAACAGGAATTTCATATATAGTGATTTGTCTACGTTCTCAGTTATTTCAGTAGCAATGTAAGTTTTAGTTCCTATTATACTTTGGCTGGAAGTGGAAGTGCTAACTCCAAATTACTTTTGATCTCAAGTCTTACTTTTTCAAGTTCACTTTATGATTTTTTTCTTAGACTTTATGTGGACATATGGGGACTAACAATTGCTAGATATGGGGAGAAATTGAAGGGAATGAGCTAACAGATGGGAAAAATGACTACAGAAGAAAAAAACAAGGATGTAGAATTAGAGATACAATAAGAACAAGCCATCTGATCATGGGGAAAGAAGTTGATGGAGATTAGCAAGGCCTTTTGAAGTCCCTCTTCTCACTTTTACAGAGCGAGTGTGTGGCTAAAGAAGAATCCAGGTCATGCTCTTCAACTTGCTAACTTCAATCTGTCAAGGAGCTTTACTGAAGTCCACTGCTCCTCCCAGCAGACTAACAAAGACACACTGTAGAAACTGGTCATCTCTCTTTTTCAGGGAACCAAACACCGCCAGGCCGGGGCCCGGTGATGTGCCCTTAGAACTGCAGCAGTTGGGAGGCTTCAGCTTCTCTGCTGGAAATGGGAGTAAGAAGCTCCTGGTGTGAGCTCCCTGCCAGGTCAGCAAGAGGATTCATGAGAAATTTTACAGTGTCTGATACTGGTTACGTGTAAGCTTCTGTATGTTATCTCTTTTAAAACCATTTACAATCTTTTACAGGAAGAGTAGCTTAAATACAAAGAGATAAATCTCTTTGTAGCTATGAACTGTCAAATAAAAGCCAGACAGAGGATCACCTCATTGGTTCACTTACTTCTGTTCATCAGACCACCTCCGCCCTACGAGCAAGTGTGTTCTGCCCTCTTCTGTGTGCTGTGATCAGCTCAAGGGGCTCCAGTGTGGAACTCTGAAGTGGTCTTCATGAAAAACAAAAATGAGAAAAACCCTATATTCCTGGCTGGTAGACTAGAGAAATGGGTTCCTCACACCCAGGCAGGATAGGGAAATCTGTAGCTGGTTTTCTCACTGTTTTATCCTATCATCTTCTTTTCCCTGATCCCAAACCAGGCTCCTCATTTACAGGAGATGTTATAGTGGAAAAGGCTCCTAAGCTCCAAGAGAAAATCCATATTAAGGACATTGAGAATGAAGGAAAGATGCCCTTCAGCGCAAAGGGTGTGGGTGAGGGGACCAAATTATTTTTC
Source organism: Thryonomys swinderianus (assembly GCA_004025085.1). Taxonomy (NCBI): domain Eukaryota; kingdom Metazoa; phylum Chordata; class Mammalia; order Rodentia; family Thryonomyidae; genus Thryonomys; species Thryonomys swinderianus. Next base: position 137,073 of record PVIC010000137.1, on the reverse strand, counting down.
TGTTTTTCTAGCTGTGTTATCTTCAGGAAAGAGAGTCTAACAGAATAGTTCCATAATAGTGCAGTTAAAACTTCAAAAGATACCCTAGTTTTCTATCCAAAAAGCAGTAAATATTGAGCCTTTTAAATGTAGAATGTCTGGGAGAAGATGAAGGAAGGAAGGAAGGGAGGGAGGGAGGGAGGGAGGGAGGGAGGGAGGGAGGGAAGGAGGAAGGAAGAGAAGGAAGGGAGGAAGGAAGGACCAAGAAGGGAACCTTCAAGTCTGTATATAAACCTGCAAAGATTCCAGTATCTTTACTGAGAACATTTAAGGTATAAAAACAAACCAGAAAAGGAAAAAACTACGGGTTAGAAAGAAAACAGAAAACTATCTCTACTGACAAGTAATATGATCACCTGTGTTAAAACAATCCTCCTTATCCATGTCAAAAAAAGTAGCTAGAACTAATAAAGTTAAAATAAGAGCATACAAGGTAATATAAAAAGTCAGATTTATTTCTGCATACTAGCAGTGAATAATTAGAATGTGAAAAAAAAAAACACTTTAAAGGCCTATGTCTTGGTTAGTTTTCTCATTGCTGAGACAAAGTACCCAGCACTCAAAGTTAAAAGAGAAGAGGTTTATTTTGGCTCACAGTTTGTAAAGGTTTCCATTTTAAATTGGCTGGCTCTATGGAAGGGTGGCATGGAAAAGGGGAAAGGCAGAGGAGAAACAGGCTGTGGCACGCCAGGACAGGCAGAAGGCAGCAAACCATCACAGCATCAAAGCACCAGCAAGCAGTAGCAGCAGTTTCTCCCTTTTTCCCTGCCAGGCTGCTGACCTTATGGGTGGTGCCACCCACATCCAACGTGGAGCTTCCATTATCCACACCCAGGACTATGCCAAACCAATCAGTCACACAGCCTTAATTCCAGCGATATAATTTAATCCCGGCCTCCCCTACGCTAGATCCAGCCACCACTGAAAAGCCCTTCGTAGGGCTGCCTGAGGCTCTGGGCAGACATCTAAACACAAGCTCTATCAGCACAATTTTTAAAAATACCCAAACCTGAAAAACTGAGATGCAAGTCTAACAAAATATGTGCAGCATCTGTATTCTCAGACCTATAGAAGATGCTAAAGCAAACAAGACCTAAGTAAATGGAGAGAAATGTGCTCACAGATGGAAGGCGCGAATCTGCCAAAACTTCAGCTTTCTCCAAATGGATCTGTAGGTGCAACAAAGCTCCTTTCAAAACACCACAATTATTTGCATAGATATGGAAAAACTTGATTGTAAAGTGTAAATGGAAAGGTAAAGAAACTAGAAGAGTCAAAAACAGTTTTGAAAAATAATAAAGTTGAAAAACATACAAAACCAAATTATAATATTATAAAGATACAGTAGTCAAGGCTTCACAATACTAAGATATAGATTAAAATATCAATAAGCCATGGTAAAGAGTCCATAATTTAATCCTGTACACACATAGTTGGTCAGTTCTGGCAAAAATTTAGAGCCAATTCAATGGAAAAAGGATACTCTTTCCAACAAATAAAACAATTAAATATGTAAAAACAAAAATAATAAATTTTGACCTAAATTTACACATGATAATAAAATTAAAGTGGATTACAGATATAAGTGTAAAGCATAAAACATAAACATTTGGGGAACTACATAGGAAAAGTCTTCAGAAACTAGAATCAGGAAAAGCATCACTAAAAATAACCTGAAAAAGCATGATAATGCACTTTTAAAAATATCAAGTAGGCCTAAAACAAAATCAAAAGATTCTGTTGTATAAAAATCACCATTAGAATTAAAAGAATCATATCGTAGTGACATATGTGCGCCCATGTTCATAGCAGCTCGGTGCGTGATAGCTCAGTCTTGGAAACAACCCAAATGCCCATCAATTGAAGACTGGATAGAGAAGATGTGGGTTTTCTATAAAATGGAGTATTGCTCTGCCTTAAAGAATGATAAGTTTGAGTCATTTATACTCAAATAGGCGTACCTTCAGGACATACTCATAAGTCAAATAAATAGGTCACAGAGGTGTAAATATCCTATCTGTTCTCTGGTATGAGAAACTGAAGGTGTTAATGAGTTCTAGAATGTATGGTGGATATTGTAAAACAGAAAATATCCAAAGGGAGATGTGGTTGAGAGGTGAGCAATGAAGGGTAAAGAAAAAATGTGATGGTAATTTAAAAAAAAAGGAAAACAAAGCTTATATGTTTAGCAGAATCTTTACAGCAGAATCTTTTGACTTTGTTTTAGGCCTACTTAATATTTTTAAAAGTGCATATATCATGCTTTTTCAGGTTATGTTTAGTTATGCTTTTCCTGATTCTAGTTTCTAGAAAGTTGTGAGGTGGGTGGGGGAACGAGAAAAGATGAGAATTAAATCGTGTCATATATTGGTACAAATTCCCAATATTGAGCATGATCATGATGTGTATATACAATGTGCCAATAATTATTTTTTTAAAAATCACCGGGGCCGGAAGGTTAGCTCAGTGGTTCCGGCGCCTGCCTCGCAAGCGCAAGGTCCTGAGTTCGATCCCCAGTAACCACATGTAATGCTGGGTGTGGAGACTCACGCCCACCAACAATCAACACCGCATACCACAATGCCAGGCGTGGTGGCTCACGCCTGTAGTCCCAGCACTCAGGAGGCAGAGGCAGGAGGATTGCTGAGTTCGCAGCAGCTTGCCTGGGCACCATAGTGAGCTCAGGGCCAGCCAGAACTACAAAGCAAGACCCTGTCTCAAAAAAAAAAATTCACCGTTTGGCCAGAGGGTTAGCTCAGTGGTTCCGGCACCTGCCTTGCAAGTGCAAGGTCCTGAGTCTGATCCCCGGTAACCACATACAATGCTGGGCATGGAGACTCACGCCCACCAGCAATCAATACCACATACCACAGTGCCGGGCGTGGTGGCTCACGCCTGTCATCCCAGCACTCGGGAGGCAGAGACAGGAGGATTGCTGAGTTCCAGGCTTGCCTGGGCTATATAGTGAGCTCAGGGCCAGGCTGAACTACAAAGCAAGACCCTGTCTTAAAAAAAAAAAATCACCGTTAAGAGAATTAAATGACAAGCCACACCCGGGAGGCGATATCTACAGAATATCATGTATCTAACAAAAAGTTTGCAAGCAGACTATCCTAGAAAATCTCTAAACACACTAGATAAGAGAATCCAAACAGAAGATGTGCAAAAATTAAATAGACATGTCACCAAATATAAGATAAGATATAGATTACAAGTAAATACAAGGAAAATTGTTCATAGCATTAGTCACTAGATGAATCCAAATCAAAGCCACAAGAATGGTTATAATGAAGAAGATAATTGTAAGTGTTGACAAAAAACATGGAGTAATTGGAAGCCTCATATACTTCTAGTAAAAAATATAACAACATAATAATTTTGGAAAGTAGTTTGGCATTTCTTCAAAATACTAAATATAAAGTTAACTTATAACCCAACAATTTCAATGTGTTGTATATCTCCAAGAGAAATGAAAACCTATATCTACACAAAAAGCTGTTCATATCGACATTATTCATAATAATCAAAAAGTGGAAACAATCCCAATGTCCATTATTGATGGAGAGCTACAATGCAATATATCCATAAAATGAAATGTCATTTGGTGATAAAAAGAATAAAAGCTGACACATGCTACAACATGGATGAACCCTGATATCTTTATCCTAAAAAGGATGTCATCACCAAGGACCATCTGTTACATGATACTACTTATAAGAAATATCCAGAATATTACAGGCCAGGGATTAATGGTGGGAAGAGAGGCAAATAGGGAGCGACTTCTTACTGATAGCAGACTTCCTTCAGGTTGATCAAATTCCTTGAAACTACATAGAAGAGACTGTTGTACAACATTATAAAAGTGCCTATTGCCACTGAATACTGGTTCATTTTATGGTTTGTGGACTTTACCTCAATCTCTTTTCTCTACAGCATGGATTTCAGAGCCAATCATTTTAATCATGTTTTCATCAGCACTCAGTTTGATTTCCATTTTGGTGACCACTCCCAAGTGTAGAATGGTCTATTCCCTGACCACTCCGTGCTGGTTTCATTGCTCCAAATCTTTACTGCTCTCCTAAACTATAGCCACATCCTTTTTTTTTTTTTTTACAAATGACATTCCTTTTAAAACAGAGTAAATATACCAATCAGTTCCTTGACACATAGGATATGTTCATTAAGTATGTGTGGGATGAACGAACAGCTGAGTGAGCGCTTTCTTACTCTGCAGTGCTACCAATATCAGCATCTGCAGCCTTCGGCCCCTTCCTGTGTTAGAGGAGAGTCCTTCACTATTCTTCCTCTCCAAGCCAGTCTTCCCGCCACACTCCCGGGCTTCTTACTAGCTCCAGGGCAAGTCCAAGCTCCTTAGCAGGACATTTCCAGGCTCACTTTCTCCTTTTTACCTCCTATTTCCCTTTCATCATCATCTTTCCCTTTCTCCTCCACAACCCAGAAAATTCACACGTATCTTTCAATAGCTACTACCATGTGTAAAAAGCCTTTTGAAACCCCTCCAAGGATTTGATAATTGTCGCAGATTTGTAATTAATTAGAAAGTTATCAGGGACTTTGGAAATGAAAGATTCTGTGGACGTGGCAAATTAAAGCAGAGAGTAAGGTAAATTATAAAACAATTCTTACATATGGCTTCCTTTCCACCCCATTCACTCACGAATGGACAGAGGAATTTCCCAAACACTACACCGTGTGTGTGTCTCAGTAGACTGAATGCAAAAACAAATATGAGAATCCAGCTGTATTTTATTACTCCAGTCACTAAAGAGACTGGCAAAAAATATGAAACAGTGCTTGGCTTCTCACTAAATTTTTCCTGTTTTGAAAATATTCATTTTTTTCCTAAAAGTGTTATTCATGTTAATATGTAATGACTACATTATTGCAATTTTTAAATAATTTACTTTCAATTCATTTAATAATTTATTTTCCTCATCTGAAACTTCTTACTTTTAACTTCGAGTGCACTAAATGTTCATAGATAAGAAGCACATTAACCAAAGCTATTTGGAATCCTCAGTAGTTATAAAGAGGGACTTGAGGTCAAACTGTTTGACAGGTGCTAGACTCCATGATTGCTAAGCAGAGTTGAAAGCCTGCCGGAAGCCAGAGGTCACACACTCACAATGGAGCTGCAACTTGGTTTCTTCAACAGCTCGGGACAGGAAGGGGGACAAAGAAAATGTATTGTTTAGTTACTCCAATACGGGGACTGAGCAGAGGTACTGTGGCTAGAATAGGTCAGGCTGTCTTGTTTCTCTAGATAAAGTGCATAAATCTGTTAGAATAATCTTAATATTTTGCAAGAATTGGGAAGATTATGAGGTTTTGTTTTTTTGTGGGTTTTTTTTTGAGACAGGGTCTCGCTTTGTATTTCAGGCTGGCCCTGAGCTCACTATGTAGTCCAGGCAAGCCTCCAACTCAGCAATCCTCCTGTCTCTGCCTCTCGAGTGCTGGGATTACAGGTGTGAGCCACCACGCCTGGCACTGTGGTATGTGGGGCTGATTGCTGGTTGATTGCTGGTGGGCGTTGAGTCTCCACGCCCAGCATTGTATGTGGTTGCCGGGATCGAACTCAGGCAGGACCTTGCGCTTGCGAGGCAGGCGCCGGAACCACTGGGCTAACCCTCTGGTCTGATTATGAGGTTTCTTAATCCTGAACTTCCTGTTCCTTCACAAATCTTTTTGAAATTATTTTAACCTGGTTAAGTACAAGTTTAAGTAGTTTTTCCAGCTTCTTATCTAGATATTACATTCAGTGACATAAATAGGAGCCAGCTATTTGATCTCATGATTTGATCTGGCTCAGAGTAAACATTCCTGGGTCACTTTAAAGAATGGAGCATACTGAAAAGATATATTGATCTCTCTAGCCAAATTAGAAGTTTCCACATAGCTCAGATATTCAATGAAGTATTCTTCATGAGGATGAGCTGTTGCTGGTGATGGTGGTGATAGTGATGTTGACACACTGATTCAGCCAATACACACTCTATGAGCACGTAGAATACCACAAGCTCAGGGTTACTGAGGCTCCAGTAGTGAGCAAGAGGCTAATGCACTGTCTTCAAACGCTGTTGGGCCATGACCAGTGCTGCAAATGCGTTCTGAAAGTACTTTCCTCATTTCAGGAACCCTACCATTTCCATACAAATGGCAGAAACCTCTTCCCACAGTTGAGGTGAGCTGTTACCATGACAGCAGAGGGTGTTCTACACATCTTACGCCACCTCCAGGAGCTCTTTTGCCTTGGCTGAATCAGGCTTCAGATACTGACCTATCCCAGACAACTGGAGTCCGTTGCTAGGACTCTCAAAATAAGTCCATAGGATGCAGGAGATGATACCTGAGAGGCCCAGTCTGTCTCTGTATGAGTAATGTATCCTCACACTCTTCTGGCCAGTCCAAGAGGGCTTTTCTTGATAGACTGGAAGCTGCAATAAACCTTTCCTTCTTTAACTTTTGCTGTTAAGAATGTTGTCTCAGCAAGAAAAGTAAGTAAGACACCATAGTAATAAAAACAGCATGGCGCTGGCACAGAAATAGACATAAGTATCAGTGAAATAGAACAGAGGATACAGAAGCAAATCCATGTAACAACCATCCAACTTTTAATAAAGATACCAATAATATTTATTGGGATAGCCTCGTGTGGTAGTTCACACCTGTAATCCCAACACTTGAGAAGCTGAGGCATATGTGCAATATATGTAAATGTGCATAACACATATGTAAAATATATAAAAACAGTCCCCTTAGCAGGCAGTACTGGGAAAGATAGATGTCTACTTGTAGAAAATTGAAAGTAGGCCCTTGTTTTTCAGCCCATACAGAAATAAATTCAAAATGGAACTAAGACCTGAGTGTAACACCTGAAACACAAAACTCTAGACAAAACATAAGAGAAACACTCAAAGCCACAGATACTGGGGAAAGGTTTCCTTGACAGGACTCCAGTAGTACACAAAATAATAACAAGTAACCTCAAATTAAAAGTTTCTACCCAACAAGGGAAACAGCGAACAGAAGAAAGAGAACAGAAGAAAGAGAACAGAAGGCTACGGAACAGGAGAAAAATCTTTGCCAGCTGTTCTTTAAAAACGGGATTAATATCTAGAATATATAAATAACCCAGAGAACACTAACAAGTCAAATAACCCAATTAATACATAAGTAAATGAATCAAACAGACCTTTCTTAAAGGAAGTACAAATGGCCAAAAAGTATGTGAGAAAACAGTCAACATCTTTAGCTATGATGGAAATAAATATCAAAACTACATCTCACCTCAGTCTTGATGTCTATCATCAAGAATGCAGAAAATAACAACACTGGGTAAGATGACTACTGGTGGGAATGTGAATTAGTAAAACCATTGCAGAAATCAGTAGAGAGGCTTCTCAAAAAAACCAGCTATCATTTGATCCAATAACACCACTCTTTGACATGTACCCAAAGCAAAGCCGGTATACTACAGGGATACCCACACATACACATGTGAATTGTGGCACAACAGCCAAGATATGGACCTAGGTGCTCAGCGACAGATGAATGGATCAGTAAATCTGGTATATATACACAATGCATAAGGAAGACCCAAATTCTGTCATTTGTAAGAAAATGTACAGGTCCAAAGACCATCGTGTTGAACACAATAAGTAAGACTCAGAAAAGCAAATATTGCATATTCTTTCTGATATGTGCAACCTAAAGATTACAAGAAAGTAGAAGAGAGACTAGTAAAGCAGAGAAGAGGAAGAGGAAAGTAATGGGCCTGAGGGTGAGTAGACATAAGCAAAACATTATGTGAAAAGTAAGGGGGAAGAGGGTGTTGGGGCAGGGAAAGCAATCAGAGCATATCATGCTCGTGTACAAACCTGCCAAAAAGGAAGCCCGTTCATCTACACACCAACAAAAAGTGAACATTTTAAAACAAAATGTAAATGTTACATAGTGTGATCAAAGAAGGTCTCACTAAAAAGGTGACAGGTGGATGAAGCCCTAGAAGAAGTAAAAGAGACACTGGTGATGGGAGAGAAAAGTCATCCAGGTCGAAGGCGCCCCGGATTCCTGAGGCACCTGGTGGACTGAGAGACACCAAGGAAGGCAGTACTCCCGGAGTGAGAAGAGACGGAGGAGCACAGAGAAAGCAAGAGCGACAGGGGCGGAGGCTGCCACACAAGGCCCACCTGGCCAGCCCGCCCCGCGCTCCGCAGCGAGAGTCTTGAGCCTGCTTTCTCCTCAAACAACCTCAACCCATTCCTCGTATCCAGTGGAAGCAAGAAAAAAGAAATGCCCAAAATGTAGTTTAAAGAAATCAATCTTTAAGTTTCATGTTTCTCCTTACTTATAGAAATCCTTCATATTACTAAGTTGAAAAGGTGGGACTCAAATCTGCATAGCTAAGTTTGTTTAAAAGCATGCATATATGTTATATACATCCTTCTGCTTTTGGAGAGAATTATGCCACAATTTTAAGAGTACTTACTTCAGAATAGTTGAATTATACACTTTTTTTTTTTTGAGACAGGGTCTCGCTTTGCATTTCAGGCTGGCCCTGAGCTCACTATGTAGCCCAGGCAAGCCTCGAACTCAGCAATCCTCCTGTCTCTGCCTCCCAAATGCTGGGATGACAGTCATGAGCCACCACGCCAGGCACTGTGGTATGTGGTATTGATGGCTGGTGGGTGTGAGTCTCCACGCCCAGCATTGTATGTGGTCACTGGGATCGAACTCAGGGCCTTGCACTTGCGATGCAGGCACTGGAACCACTGAGCTAAATCTCCAGCACACTATACACATTTTTAATTCTTGAGTTATTTTCTAACTTTTCTACAATATTTCTGTTAAAACAGAAAACATTTAAAAGTGAATTAAATGATTCAGTCTGCTATTACTGCATCTTGAATAAAATATTTCAAGTGATAAATTTATTAGGTATGTTCAAATTCTAAAGGAGTTTAAAAATAGTCCTGTGTTAGCACTATTAAGATCTACACTGCAATATGAGTCTATGAGTTAGTAAAATTATTTGGAAATTACATAAATGGCTTTCTGTAATATGCTACTTGCTTTAGAGCAGAATTAAATGAACAGATCCATCTTGCATCTCATTTACTAGATCAATATTAACTTCAAAATATCTTAAATAGGTTCATCTAAAAATTGTATTATAAGGAAAAATCAAGAACTAGTAGAAAATCAAAGTACACAATGATAAATGTCCCTATTAAACCTCATCAGTACTACTTTAATTGGACATCTTTCTCCAAAAAATTATATTGTTTGATATAATAGGTGAGCCCTGTTATTTCAGTGTTAGAACCACTGTGCCAGATGCTAAAACCTTCAGAACCAAAAACCAAAAATAATCCAGTTCAGAAGATATTCAACAAGTTGTTTCCAGAGAAAGACTTTTAAAGGCAGTGTAAAAATTAGGTTGCAGCCATACTGACTTTGTCTTACCAAAAGATTATATGCACCAATTTCATAATGCTATAAAGGACCTCTGCATTTTCAAAGTTCCTCACGTTTTAAAGATATATATGTTGTAATTAAGCACCCTTTGGTGAGAGATTATGCTATCAGAAATTTAAACAGACATTAGTCAGGGATCTTCATAAACATTATGACTTCAAAAAGGCAAGAGCTAATTTTCCATGGTCCAGATCACACCTTGGAATTAAATGAAATCCACTTAGTTATTACAACTGAAAATTTGCTTTGTATATACTACTTAATTCTCTTGTTTCTTTAAACTGTTTTCTTGAATGCCTGCCCAGGAACTGTCCTGATAATGTATTTCAGAAAATGAAAAAAAAAAAAGAACAATATGGTTCTAGAGCACACAGCAACAAATCATGGCGATACCACAAAGCTCTAAAATTGCTTTTTCTTTCAACTCAATCTCCACAGTGTAATGGTAAGTAGGCAAAAAGAAATACCATAAATATAATTCTTTTGTCACATATGAATGATATTTTACAAATTTAGGATGATTTATGTGTAATCAGTACTTGAATGACTTCAATTTGCAGGGTGATGAGAACCATTTCAAGGTCCCTCCTGAGCTAGAATAATTCCTCCAACCAGCTCCCCTTCTAACCTGGCTTGTCATGAACTCAACCATTTAACCAAAAGGCAATATCTGAACTTAGAGCATGTGTCAGGTGTTTTACAATGTTCTGTGTTCCTAGAACGATCTCACTCTTGTCTCAATCTTTTGGGATGATTGCAAGGCCAAGTATGATATGTGAGGAGCTCTGTGCGGACAGTAACTGGCACAGCTTTCTCCTAAGCAGTAGGCAAGAGCCGAAACCGGAATGATGGGCAGATTTCTATTAACAGGAAGGGGAAGGGTTTCAGACAAGTGCATAGGTACAGGGGATAAAGTAGGGCAGATGTTCAGAGAACAAGGGGTCTGACTGCACTGAAGTGAGATTCTTCCAAGTCATGGCTATTAACGATATTATCTGTAACTAGAGATAGAGGAAAAGATGATGTAACTAACCTATAAGTTCCATAATTGGATAGAAATTTTTAAAATCCTAAATAAAATTCCCTAAATATGTGAATTAATACAAAACATAACAGCAACTGAAACGCATGACCAATTTAAGGCATTCTTCGAGTTGCTCAAGAAGGAAACATGGATCTCAGCATCCATCCCTTCCTTACCCAACTCCCCTCCTCTGATCCATCCAAATGCTTTCGGCTCTGCCTCTGTTTCCTTCAACCCATTCTTAACCTGGGCCAATTCATCTGATCTCTCATAGCCTTCCACATAGGCTCTCTGTTTTTTCTTAACCTTCTTTGTTCTTTCTTCCTGTTACAGTTTGGACATGTTCCCCAAAGTTTCATGTGCTAAGCACTCCTTTCCTAATAGTGCTTGGAGGTGGGCCCTTTGGGAAGTAATTAGGGTTAGATGAGTCATGAAGCTGAGGCTGCCACAATGAGAGTTGTGGTTTCTGAAGAAGAGGAGGTGAGCTTCAAGCTAGAATGCTTGCTCTGTGAAGCCCTGAGCTGTGATAATGCAACAAAAACGCACTCACCAGATGCCAGCACCATGTTCTTTGCCTTCCCAACGTCCAGAACCATGGGCAAATAAATTTCTACTCTTTATAATTACCAAGTTCCAGGTATTCTGTTATAGAAACACAAAATGGGGTAAGAGATTTTCCCGGCTCTTACTCATTATCTACACAGTTGTGACAATATAATTTAGAAACCCTGCTTCTTATGAGATCCTTCTGCTTAAAACACTTTGATGCTTCCCCTTGTACTGTGGATAACGTACAATATCTATAACACAAGGCCCCGAGATTCCTCCTCTGTAACCACTTTGTGTTGTCTTTCCTTGTCCTTCATTCAGTTAGACCCACCCTCTTCTGTTTTCTAAAGCCAGGTCAGTCCTTCCCAGCAATCTCAGGATGCACTTCGTGTTCATTTTCTTGCTTGGCTAGCTCTTATCATACCAAGTGTCAAAGCTTAAATGTTACTTTCCCATAGATATCTAATTTGACCAATCCCATGGTGTAAATTTTATCTCCATGTCATTCTCCCTCATGCCTCTTGGTCTATAATTATATGTGTAAGTTTTATGTCTTTTTTAAGTCCTTGAGTATCATGAAAATATGGAACAGGTGTGTCCAGTTCATTACCCTGTGGACAATATGGTTCTATGTTCTGGCCTTCAATGTGGACTGGGGTCCTCAAAGATCACTGACACCAGCCGGGCGTGGTGGTTCACGCCTGTAATCCCAGCACTCGGGAGGCAGAGACAGGAGGATTGCTGAGTTCAAGGCTTGCCTGGACTACATAGTGAGCTCAGAGCCAGCCTGAACTACAAAGTGAGACCCTATCTCAAAAAAACAAAAATCACTGACACCAAATTTTATAACTCACTCGACTGACTACTTGTAAATAGTCCATGTTCATATAGTAAAAAGATAAGGATTGCTTAGTCCAAGGAGAGAGGAAAAGTATTACATTTTTAGATAATTTGCATCTCATACAGATGACACTGTGACATAAAAGTTACCTTTGAGACAGTGACACACAGTAGCGGAAAATTAGCTTAGAAATATAATTATATAATATTTGTTGAGTATGACATACCAGGAATTCTGTTATATCTTGTATATGCATTATCTGTGATTTTACTGCTTTGTGTTACAAGTGAAAAATGTACTCGAGAGAATATCTGCCCATAATCACAGAGACAGTAAAAGATACCAGCAGTGTTGGGGAAAATTAGTAGAGCAAGATTTTTTTTTTTTTTTTTGAGACAGGGTCTTGCTTTGCAGTTCAGGCTGGCTCTGAGCTCACTATGTAGCCCAGGTGAGCCTCGAACTTAGCAATCCTCCTGCCTCTGCCTCCCGAGTGCTGGGATGACAGGCATGAGCCACCACGCCCAGCACTGTGGCATCTGCTATTGATTGCTGGTGGGCATGAGTCTCCACGCCCAGCACTGTATGTGGTTACCGGGATCGAACTCAGGACCTTGCGCTTGAGAGGCAGGTGCTAGAACAACCAAGCTAACCCTCCGGCCCAAGAGCAAGATTTTTATAGAACCTACAATTTCTCAAATATGACTTCTATGTAATTATCAAGATATTGTGGACTCTCTATTTCTATTGATATTTTCCACCTTGGTGGAAATAACATTCATATGACATATTGGAGCTAACAGGAAGCAATAAAAGCAGTCCTGTGTGGGGAATTTATAGCAGTGAATTCCTGCACCAAAAAAGTATAGCAAGCTCAAATAAGTAAGCTAATGTTGAACCTCAAGCTTCTAGAAAAAGATGGGTAAGTTAAGACTAAAGCTCAGTTGAGGGAGGAAATTATAAAGATCAGAGCGGTAATTACTGCAACTAAGACTAAAATCAGTACAAAGAATCAATGAATTGAGGAGTTAGTTCTTACAAAGACTAAATGAAATTGATAAATCCTCAGCCAACCTTATCAAAAAAGTCTCAAATCCATGCAAATGGGAATAAAGAGTGAAATCACAATGGATCCTGCAGACTTCCAGAAGATCATCAATACCTATTTTGAAAACATATAACCTAATAAGATGAAAGCTCAGTAGAAATGGACAGATTGCTAGATACATCAAATTCACAAAACTGAATCAAGAAGATAGAAAAATTCTAAGTAACCCAGTAACAGGCAATGAAATTGAGGATATGATTTAAAATCTACCAACAAAGAAAATCCCAGGTTTTGATGTATTCACTACTGAGTTCTACAAGAAACTTACAGAAGATCAAATGCTACCTCTCCTCAAGCTGTTTAATAAAATTAAAAGGGAAGCGATACTCCCAAACTCATTATTAGAAGCAAGTATTATCCTGATACCAAAACCAGAAGGGATCCACAAAAAAAGGGAACTACAGGCCAATCTCCTTCATGATCATATGCAAAATATCCTCAGTAAGATGCTGGCCAACAGAATGCAGCAACATGTCAAGAAGGTTATACACCATGACAAATAAGATTCACACCAGAGGTGCAGGGATGGCTCAACATATGCAAATTAGTAAGTGTAGAAAACCACATTAACAGAACCAAGGACAAAAACTATATGGTCACCTCAGTAGATACAGAAAAGCTTTTGACAAAGTCCAACACCCACTCATGATTTAAAAAAAAAAAAACCTACAGAAAATGGGAATAGATGGTCCTTATCTCAATCTGATAAAAGCCATCTGTAACAAACCAACACACACATCATACTAAATGGTCAAAACTTGACAGCTTTCACTCTAAAGTCAGGAACAAGAGAGGATGCCCACTATCACACAGTTCTGGAAACATGAGCCACAGCAATTAGACAAGAGAAAGAAAAGGAATAAGAATAGTTAAGAAGTTAAACTATCATTATTTGCTGATGACATACTACACATAGAAGACTCCAAAATGTCTACCAAAAGGCCCTTAGAATTAATAACAAAATTCAGTACCATAACAGGATACAAAGTCAACACTTAAAAATCAGTAGACTTCCCATACACAAACAACAGATTCATAGGGAGAGAAATTAGGGAAACCATACCATTCACAACAGCATCGAAAAAACTGAAATACTTTGGAATCGATCTAACACAGGGAGGGAATGGCCTCTACAATGAGAACTATAGTACTCTGAAAAGAAATCAAAGAGGATTTTAGAAAATGGAATGTATAATGGTTTTTGTAGAATGGGGAATATCCAAAAGGAACTTGGTGTGGGAACATAATGAAGGGAAAGAATAAATGTGATTCAGAAAAAATAAAAGAGTATGTATACAGGGGGTGGGGAGGGGGTGGGTGGGCAGGGATGTGGGTAAAAATGAGAATTGGCCTGTGTCACATATTGATACAAATTCCCCAATGTTGTGTGTGATTGTGAGCTGTGTATATAATGTACTGATAAAGAATTCAATTTAAAAAAAGAAAAAAGACACCAAATGAAAGAAAAAAAATAAAATTAAAATAAAAGAAAATGGAAAGAAGCCAGGCTTAGTGGTGTATACCTGTAATCCAAGCCCTCAAGAGGCCAAGGCAGGAAGATTCCTTTGACTTTAAGGCTAGCCTAAGCTACACCCTGTCATAGTGTGACCCTGTCTCAAAAATAGGACAGAAAATAGAATGATATCCTATGTACTTGGATAGTCAGACCAATATAGTGAAAATACCCATACTTCCAAAACTGTTATGTAGATTTAATGGAATCCCACTCAAAATACCAGCATCATACTTCATAGAACTAGAGAAAACAATCCTAAAATTCCTATAGAACCAAAAGAGACTTAGAATAGCAAAAGCAACCCTGGGCAACAAAGCCAAGGGAGGAGGCATCACAACCCCGAACTTGAATTCACACTACAAAGTTCTGTGATAAAAACAGCACGATACTGGGCAAAATCCAGACTCAGAGATCAATGGAACAAAATGGATGATACGGAAGAAACTTCCATTTACCCTCAGCCACCTTATCTTTAACAAAGGGTTGATACACTTTCACTGGAAGAAAGCCTCTTTAATAAATGGTGGTGCAAGACTGGCTTTCCACATGCCAAAGACTAAAACTAGCCCCATATATCACTAAATGAAAATCAAAATGAATCAAAGATCTAGATATTAAGACAAAAATACTTAATTTGCTGGAATATAAAACAGGTGAAACTTTTGAAGGCATAGGTATAGGTGAAGACTGTATGACCAAAACCCCAATTGCACAGGAAATATTACAAAAAATCAACAACAGGCATCTCATTATATTAAAGTTTTACACAGCAAAAGAAACTAACAGAATGAAAAGATAACCTACAGAATGAGAAAAATATTTTTACCAGCTATTCCTCAAAGGACTGACACCTAAAATATAGAACTTAAAAAAACCCAGGTCTCTTAAATTTAAAGACCCACCCAAAAATAGTCATTTGAAATAGACATTTCTCTGATAACGAAATATAAGCAGCAAAAAATATTTAAAAATGTTCAGCATCACTGATCATTTGAGAAATGCAAATTAAAACATGCTAATATACTATATCACTCTAGAAAGAATGGCTACCATCAAGAAATTCACCAATAACATACTGATTAGGCTAAGCAGGAAAAGGAACCCTTCCCTACTGGCAGGAGTGTAGACGGTGCAATCACTGTGGAAATCAGTGTGGAGAGTCATCAAAAATCTAAAACTAGAGATTTCATTTAACTCCACTATTCCTTTTGCTATCTTCCCAAAAAAGTTAAAGCCTCATATCACAGCATTATATACACACCTATGTTTATAGCAGAACCATTTGTAGCAGCTAAGTCTTAGAAACAACCTAGATGCCCTCAATGAATGAATAAAGAAAATGTGTTTTTTATAAATAATGGCATACTAGTCTGCCATAAAGAAACACAAATTGAGACATTTTTAGGTAAATGGATGCACTTTGAGGCTATATTTTAAGCAAAGTAAGTAAAACACAAGTTTAAATACCATATTGTTTCTTTTTTGTGAGAAACTGAATGTGATCATTATATTTATCAAAAATGTACCCACGAAATTAATTCTTAAAAACATTAGGAACACTTGGGTTTTAATTAATAAAAGCAAGAAAAATATTATGCTAATGAAAAATAAAGTATAGTTAAGAATTTTAGTCAGAAGTTAATGTGGATTCTCAGGTTTGGGTTATAACTTAAACACCTGAGGGCTGGGGATTTCTCTCAGGGGCACAGCAGCTGCTAGCAAGCAAGAGATCCTGAGTTCCCTCTCCATTACAAAAAAAAAAAGAATTTAAAAACTCCTAAAATTATATTCAAATATGTAAGTTTGCAAACGTATGTGACTGACCCAAATGATTGACGCTAGCCTTGATCCACACATTTGAGAGGTGAGTGTGACTCCCGGGTATGTGTCAGTGAGCTGGAAGTCTGAGGGAACAAATGTTTAAGCATGAATAACAGCAATGGTGGTTCTTGGAAATCCTCAATGCACTAGCGCGTCTAAGCCATACATTTTTGAGGAGATGCATCACTGTTAGAGAGAGAAATCCAAGTTGAACTGGCATGAAGCAGGAGTCTGCTGAGAGCCCTGAAACTTCTTCAAACTTGGACATTTTAAGAATCCTGGAAGGCAGCAGTGTGAAAAACCTAGGAGACCTGCCAGGTAACCTGGCTTGGGGTATGTAGTTAAATTCTTTTCTTTATGGGCCTTAAGCTAAAGTTATAAACACCATAAACTATTTTAAGAGCTATGACACATTCTTGTTAGTGGGAAAGATCTTTCTATGAGAAGAAAAAAGGCAAGTACTATATTCAAGAGTTATATGCATTTTATTTATTCCATATAATAACTTCCTTAAATTGGAAATCTTTCTCACTAATAGAGAAGGAAACCAGGGCCCTAAAATCTTAATTAATTTATCCACAATTACATAACTTGTGGTGGAACTGATATCTACACCAGAATGTTTTGAAATCAAATGTCCTTTCTCTGCAAGCCAGCTGTTTAGTATGGCTAAAAGAAGATGGTAGGTTTCCTGCCTAATGGAGGAAACCATAGGATCACAGGATGTGGAGGTTGAATGACACATGATTTTAGCACCATGTCACATTCATCTTCATATCTGTTACAGAGTCCAATATATGTCACATAATGTGTCTGTAGAATAATGGAGAAACACATAGATGGGCCAGTGTGTGGATGGACGGATCCAGGGATACATGCATGTGGGTGGATGGATGGACAGAAGGATGGACAGACACATAGAAGGATGCATAGATGGATGGGTGAATTCCCTTATCCCAGGTCAGCTGGCTGTCTTTTCCATACTGAAGAAGACAGCAAAGAGAAGACAACAGTGTGATACTGTGCCTCTTTTCTCTAGGCAAACACACGCATGTAAAATGAAAGAGATTCTTTAACGATTTGTTACTCACATTTTTAGCCACTTTTCTGGCAAGTTAAATACACAGTTAAATCAGGATACTATAGATCTTGTTCCTAAGATGATAAGAAATATTTCATCTCTGTCTCACAACTATCACTCAAGGAGGTAAGATACATCTTACCTGTAGCTGCATTGATCCAGTGCATGCAGGGAGGCTGGTACCTCATGCTTTGAAGGCGTTCTATCACTCTCTTTCTGCTCTTAGCCCCTTTGCCAAAGTCCCATGTGTTTTATTAGTCCTGGGAAGCTACTTCCAATTTCTCTTCAACTTAGTCTCAGAATTACTTTTTGCCAAAATCAACTCCGATCTGCCCCACCAATTTTGAAGTTACTTAAAGCAGACTTCATTTAAGTGTCAATAAGAAGTATTGAGGTTAAAGAAGCCTTCCCTGGGGTTCACCCAGCAAGTATCTCTTTCCTTGAGTTGTTCAGACAAGAACATTGAAAAAAAGTAATGGGAACTAGACGCCATGTTGGCCTCTGTTTCACTGGGGTAAGACGACCATATGTTCTTAAAAACAGAGACGGCATCATTGCCAGCTGTCTCTTTCTGACTTCCATATGTCCTTGTCACCCTTCTCCCTTCCAGATGACTTTGTTTCCTACTGGTATTTGTGTCTTGTCTCCTTAGACTTTAGATTATTCTTTCCTGGTCAGGGAGAATCTCATTTCACATGCTTTTCCAGGAGTATTTGCTTTTTGCTCTGGCAATGTTTGAGAATAATAATCAATTTCATCTCTACATCCTACTTTCTAAAGAAGTCCTGAGTCATCAGTCCAGGATAATATAAGTAGCTATCTTCCTTACATTCTGATATCTGAAGATAATGGTATAATCTTATCACCTGGTAAAGGCTGTGGATCAAGTGGTATGAAAACCACACCACTCTCAACAGCTCCGCTAGCACCCTGGCTGCCACCCCCTGAGGACCAGCAGAAGCCCGTGGCCCGCAAGAGGCTAGGAATGGTCAGACTCAGGGAGGGAATCACCGAGGAGAGGCATTTGCCATACTCAGTAATACAAACAAGGAGGAGACATTCTTTGGTAGAGTTAAATCATTTGTCAAATTCTGAGGTATGAAGTTGGAGTAGAAAACTAACAGGAGAATTCACCTCAGCAAAGGGGAGGATCATTCAAAGCAAAAAATACAAAGGGTGTTGTTTTTGAAGTACATTTCACTTTGTGCTCCCAAGTACAAATACCGTTTATAACATGGAACATGATCTTCTTAACCTTAAAGGCAGAAAGGAACCATCTCCCACTTTACCCCACCAGCCACCTATCAAATCAATCTCTTTTCTAGGTCACCACCTTGAAGACACAAGGAACACAGAGACTGCGTTGAGTCCTGGGATGAGCTGAAGTCCAGCTCCAGACTCACATCTCCACGTCGCAAGCCTCTGTACCTAGAATGTGCCCTTATTTGGAAATAAGACTTTGTAATTTAAAGATTACAGAGAACTCCTTGGCTTTAAAAGTCCAATTTCTGGTTTCTTTTTAAGGGAAAGAAAAGGGTGAGTGTGGGAAGAAGACCATGTAAAAGCAGAAGCCACCAGCGGCTGACGCTGCCACAGGCTCAGCTCAGCAAGTCCCTGGAAGCCACCGGAGGCAGGAACAGACTCCTCCTCAGACTCCGGGAGGAACTGAGCCTGCTGACGCTTGGGTTTCTGACCTCCAGAAGGGTGAAAAGATGCATGTCTGTCATTTCAGGCAACCAAGTTTGCAGCAATTTATTATAGGAAACCTAAGAAATTCATACAGCTCCACACTCCAGGCCCAAGCACAGAGGTGAACAGAAAATGACTTATAGAAAGTAGTCCTTGGAACTCCCGCAGGGACCTGTTTTGTGTAGCTCTATGTGGCATTTTTAATGAATGATTCTGCTGGTCAGAAATTCATTTAAATTCTAGCAATCTTGCCTGAAATCTGTCTAAAATTAAAGTGAGAGTTCAGGGAGAAGATCAAAACTGATATCTTTGGCGAGTTTATGTACACTGGGGGCTCATGCAAGTGTTACCAAGGAAAACCTAGACAAACCCTGTAGCTTCACTTGCTCTTAGTTGACCTAAAAGTCACTATGCACAGAGGTCTCCGAGCTGGGCAATACATTATTAGTCTCCCGTTAGCTCTGCTGCAGGTAACATCTCTGCTATGTGGGCTATGATGATAACGGGTGCCTCGGTTTCTTTCCAGGAACTTGAACGCACTTTCCTGAAAGCACCTACTCTTCTCTTGGGCGTGTGGGTGTCCAGTGAATGGAACAAGATGCAAAGTCACGGCATCTCTACCTTTAGACTGCATCTGTTTCTTTGCTTCCTTAACCTTGGGCGAGATTCTACTCAGCTCTGAATATAGACAGGTAGATCGTTTAAGAAACGTTCTATCCAAAACTATAATGCTCAGTTATTGTGACCTAGACTTGTCCAGTCTTTCTCCTTCCTTTTCAAGACTAAAGACATCTACAAACTGCCATGACCGGAAACACCAGACAATGAAAGGAGTGAAAAGAGGAAGTGGCACCCAAGTCCCCGGAAGATTTCCACCTATTCCCAGAAAACACATGCGTGCCCTTTCACTAGACTGTCTGTCAGCCTCTCTGTCATTATTTTTGCCCTATCTATAATCCCTGAGCCCGCTTGACATTGAAAAACGGACTTGTGAGCAAAGCTCTCTCTTCTGCAGTTTTTGCCCACTGAATAAAGCCTTTCTTATTTCCTAATGACCATTGGAAAGGGATACAGTGGTTCTTCCCTGAGATGAGCTTCCAGATCTGGGTTTGATAACACATGTCCCGACTGGCCTCAGCTGGACAGTGCTTGATCACGTGGAGCTGGAGGGCTCCTCCGGGGCTGAGTCATCAGTGGGAGGAGACCAGAGGTTGCTCCTTCTTCTCTAGGACTATGAGTAGAATCGGGAAGGAACTCACTCCAGGGAGGAGGGAGTGCAGAGAAAGAGGCCTCATGCAGGAAAAGGGACAGTGTTAGAGGGTGCCCCGATCGGGTATTTGTGGCTCTTCTCCCGGGTCAGGTCACTGGGGGTGGGACAGTGACAGACTGAAACACCAGTCCAAGGGCTGGCTGAAGCCGCGGGTGGAGATGAGGCCGTGGGGTGAGGTTCCACCGGGGACTGACTGACGGATGGGAGGAGGGTCACTGCCCCACTCTGGCTTGTTGGCTGTGAGAGCGGGACAAGGAAGAGTCAGTTCTGGGCAAGAGCAGCCATGTTGGACATTGGCTCAGCAATAAAGCACCATCATGTCTAAGAGGAATATCTCATCACTGACCAGGAAAAACCAAGAGTAGGAGCACTGCTATACACTATACTGGAAAAACTTCATAGGCCCCTTAACCTCGTGGACCAACTTAGGGGTAACACTTGCTAGTGGAAATCTAAATCAAGGGGACATGATTTCACTAGTGTCCTACCCTGCAGGCCTATACCTGCCTCCACACTCCAGCTCTCAACAACATGCCAAAGCCTCGCATGTCCTATAGAAGTATGGTTCACTTTATGTACTGTGGGCTAAGCCTGAAGATGTCTGTTCCTGCATACTGATTCTATAAATTGTGATACGGTATCATGACTGGCACGTATCCTTACCTGTCTGGCTGGTCAAGTCAAAAACCAGAAATCAATTTATTCTCTCTGTCCTCTTTCTATCAATCAGCCATGGGCCAGTTCTTGTTCATTGTATCTCCTGCATATAACATCTTTTAGATTTATCCTTCTCTTGAATTTCAATTTGAATCTTTCTCTTGTGTTCAGCAACAAACTCCCCATTCATCTGCTTGCCTCCTGGCTCAGTCGTCCAAGACACACGTTTCCCAGGGCCAGCAGAGGGATCCTGCCATAAAAGTGACTCTGCCTGTGTCACATTCTGGAACTCTCTGTCGAACGGCACATGTGTCTACTGACCCATAAAAGGCTCAAGTTCCCTCATAACTCTTGAGGTCACCCTGACTCTCCAGCCTCACTTTCCATCTTTAGCTTCTCCTGCAATAGCTGAACCCTGCTTGCTAGGTGTCATCCCTCAGCAATATTAATGATCCCTGTCTGAACCTACTGTCTTGTGTCTGATTTCACATGCTTCTCCTGGGTCAGAAAACACTTTTTGCTTGCCAAACAGACAAAATCTGATTAGCTTCCCCATCTTAGCTGAGAACAGAGCCTTCTCATATCTACATCCATTCCGCCCCACTCCAAATTAACTTATTCTCTCTCTCTCTCTCTCTTTCTGTCTCTGCCTCACCACACCACATCTTTTAAAAAAAATATCTTTATTGGTACATCGTTTATACACCATATCATGATCACACTCAATACTGAGAATTTGTACCAGTATATGATGCAATTTAATTCTCATTTTTTCCTGTTCCCTTACCCACCCCAACCCCCACCCCCTAAATATATAAGTTTTGTTTCCCTTTTTTATTACCATCACATTTTTTTCTTTACCCCTCATTACTCCCACCTCTTTAAACATAAATCTATGCTGGTACATGTTAAACAATTAGATTTTTTTACATGCCTCATTTCCCTGCTGAGTCAAAAATT
Source organism: Thryonomys swinderianus (assembly GCA_004025085.1). NCBI lineage: Eukaryota > Metazoa > Chordata > Mammalia > Rodentia > Thryonomyidae > Thryonomys > Thryonomys swinderianus. The sequence continues at coordinate 115,023 of PVIC010000137.1, read as the reverse complement.
TTTAGAGTAGGGCTACATACTGAGTGTGTATTCATGAGAAATACTTGCTAAATAATTATAAATTTAATTATAAATATCTGTCAGTCAAGGAATTTTTATATTTTCAAGAAACTTCAAGTACTATTTAATGGTATTTCTTAGCCAATTACCACAGCATAATAGAATTTGGGGCCTGAACAATAGTACATTTAAAAGAAAAGCTCTCCATCTGGAAAAAAAGAATTTCAAATCCTGAGCAACTTGGGTTGAAAAGCTATAGTCTTTTCTACTCATTTATGACTGACTATAACATATTTATGCCAAGAAGATAGACAACTTATTATTCTTCTGAGATTTTTCTTTTCAGGGTTCCTGGGGCCACAATTCTACAACCTCCTTTGACTTTTAAAGCAGTTTTCCACTTTACAATAAATAAATAAAATTAAGTGTGTTAAAATAAGATTATAGCTATTCTTATTTTTAAAAAATAAAAGATTGTTTTTATAAGTTTAAATGTCTGAAGTCATTTTATGGGCATGTGATCTTTTCTCTGTTTGGCATGATGTTCTCTAAATTTGCTATGCCTTTGAGACAGAATTCTAGCATCACTGTTGCTGAAAAGGTCTGGAATCCTATTAAAATAAACTGGCTAGCAAATAGTTCATATTTAGCCTAGAGGTTATGATCTGAGCTGATCACAAGTCTTAACACCCAGTTTCTTTCCCTTGCCCTGGCCTTCCTCAATGGTCTTGGGTGAATTTTTTTTTTTTCAGGAACATTCCCTCCTATCTTACACGTTTAGGTAGAAATGTTTCTTATCTTCAAAAGCCAAAACAGACCCTTTAACTGCCACCAGATTGAAAACTCTGAGAGATCTGCGCTTTCTTCTAGTGCTTTGGAAAGTGAAAGAGGAGCCCAACGGGCCACCTGGAAACCACAAAGAGAGTGTTTGAGCCCGAACAGTTGCTCGTAAATACTCAGTGCTGTCACTGCTTGAAGAAAACTCCCACTCTACGACAAACTTAAATCCTATTTACTTAAGATTTCATGCCCCAAATAAGATTTTCCTGCACTTTTAAGTCGCATGCTATGAAGCCCATCCCTGTGCCGGGAAGGTCGTGCAACACCCAGCCCTGGTGTCCCTGCCGTGGCAGGCGCCGCAGCCGCCGCATGGCTTTCCCGCAGGGGTGTCTCCCCGTCTCTCCGCAGGGGTGTCTCCCCATCTCTCCGCAGGGGTGTCTCCCCGTCTCTCCGCAGGGGTGTCTCCCCGTCTCTCCGCAGGGGTGTCTCCCCGTCTCTCCGCAGCTGCGCTCTCTGGGACGGACCCACACACGGGGGAACTGGCTCGACCAATTCTCCTTGTGAGGGTTTCACATTTGCACATTCAACCAACCCGTGATGGAAAATATTTGCAAAGACTTACATAGAATAGGCACATATTTTTTCTTGTTATTATTCTATAAATAATGTGACTATTTGCATAGCATTATATTAGATATTAGGAGTAGTTTAGAGGTGATTTAAAGGCTACAAGAGGATGTATATGGGTTATATACAAATATACACCATTTCATGTAAGGGATTTGAGCATCCAAGAAGTTGGATACATATGAGTGTCCTAAAACCAATCCCCTGAAGATGTCAAGAGTATCAGTTTTCTATTGCGATTTTCAGTAGCTATTATTGATGTAGTGATTTAAAACAATATAACTGCATTCTGGGTATCAAAAGTCCAAGTGACTCTTATAGGCCCAAAACAAAGTATCAGAGGACTGTGTTTCTTCTAGAAGCTCCAAGAAATGAAATTATATTCCACTATCTCTTCTCGGGCCTAGTAGTCTTTCTCAGCTCACTGTCTCCTCTTCTGTCACTCAAAGCACGTCTATCTAACTTCTCCTTCCATCATTCCATCTTATTCTTCTACCTTTGATGCTCCTGCCTTCCTTTTATAAATCCCCTTCTGATTATACTGGATATATCAAGACAATCCAGGAAAACTCCATCTCAAAATGCTCAACTTAATACCACCAACAAAGTCCATTTTTTGCCACATAAAGTTGCATATTTACTGCTTTTAGGGATTAGGGTGGGAGCATTTTAGTTGGGGATGGGGACTTATTCAGTCAACCATGTGTCCCAAAGCTTCCTAACTAAGCACCATTCTTATCATATCCTCCTTTCACCACCAAAATATGCTGAGCTCAATAGTATCTCCCAAATAAACCTTATATCCCTCCGAATCTGAGAGTGAACTTCTTTGCACAGAGTCTTTATCTTATGCATTAAGTAAATTAAGACAAGTCATACTGAATTAGGATGGGTCCTAAGTCTAATATGACAGCGTTTTTATAAGGGGGGATTCAGACATAGACACACAGAAGAAGGCCCTGTGAGAAGGAAGTAGGGTATGGAATAATGCATCTGCATGCTAAGTGTTTGTCAAGTGACAGGACATCTGGAAGCTAAAAAAGACAAGGAAAGTTTATTTTCTAGAAAGTTTAGAGCAAGCTTGGCCATACTGATACTGTAATTGCAGGCTTTTAGCCTCCCAAACTGGGAGAGAATAAATTTCTGTTGTCTTAAGCTGCCAGTTTGTGATATTTTATTACAGCAACCCTGGGAGGCACCATGATTTGCTTGTGTTCCAGACTTTACGTAGGGACAGTTTGACCAATTTACCAACCCTAAAAGCATTCTTTGTTCCATTTATAATATACAAAGCTCTTTGTAGATTACTGGCTCTATGCCTGGGCCTTCTCCAGTTGAGGACCTCAGACTATCTTCTAGCATGTGAGAAATCAAAGAGCAGTCTAAATCCTGGATTGGCAAACAGTTTGGGACAGATAATAAATATTTTAAGCTTTTCCTGATCAAAAGGCAAAATATTATATAGGTATAAAACAAAGAAGAAGACAAATTTTCACATATTTTTTACTAACAAAATTCAAAATATAATAATTGAGTACAATTTTTAGTAACACAGGTATTGAGAAGAATGGGATTATTTTGGAGTGATAACATTTCACTTATATGGGATTCAAATGTGATAGACCTACTATCAACATTGATCATGTCACCTGTTAATGTTAATATGTAATGAGATTTTTACCTCATTAAGTATTCCAATTCAAAGATAAACAGTTCATCTTTGACAAAGACTTCTCACACAGATAAGTACTACCAAGTACTGATATCAATTTATGAGCACTATGGTTACTCGAGCACATCGATTATTTGAAAGCCATGTATAGACTTCTGTTAAATTTACCTCATAATATTTAACTTTTAGTATATCATTACATTGCAGATTAATCACTTTCATTTCAAGATTAGGTTAAAGCTCAACTGCTCATTTAAAAGGATTCTGAAATATGGAAGTTTCCTTCCAATACAATTCACATCTGTATTGAGATCCAAAAAAAAAAAATCACTGCTAAAACTCAAGTTTGAACTCAGAAAAATATATGTGATATGCTGCAAATTTGCAAAGAAAGTTATTAGAGGTCGATTGGTCCTCCAACTGCCTAAAAAGGGAAATAGCAGGAGCTAAAGAAAAAAAGACAAAAGAGACTTGCATTATTTCAGGTACCCTGGGGGGAGGGGTCTGTGCCTCAGAGCGGATAAAGACAGACACCCCCAAGCTTGACACTATTTATTGGGCTGATCATAGGAGTAAGCAGATGACTCCGAAGGCAGCAATAATCCTAAAGGCACTGGGATGTTATAATCCGAAGGAGTAGCACGCGATCAGGCACAATAATTCTGGATCAGGAGGACGTTAAGCTGATGTAATCTTGGCCTTGAGCATTGCAATATTATGGGACCATTGAGGCCTCAGACTGCCTCCCCACAGAAAGTTGTACTGAGAGCTCTTTTTGTTTGATCTTCTAATAGCACTGGACATGACCAAGACAGCTTGATATTCAAATGATGTGAATTTTTATGAAATCACTTTATCACATTGTAAGTGTTCCATCTGAGCATCACGTGGCCTTGCAATTTTAGGTGGAATTCATCAAGCAACAGTGTTCAGTCTGCAGCAAAAACTAATTTCTAAAGCCATTCAAGGTTCAGTAGTTAGGGCTGAGGATAGTTGTTATTTTTTAAAAAATCAATCTCGGTCCAGAACTCAAAAAATCACAATAAAACATTATCACAAATGAGCCAATAAAGTACTGGATACACAGGATAGTTAGCTTTTCTTTGTGACAAAAATTCACAGAATTGACTGTAGTTATGTGCATGAAAGAAAATGAGCTCACTATGGAAACTACTCGATCAATAGTACATCCAAGATCCAAATATTTTCTGCCAAAAAAACCCCAGCTGCTGAATAATACAGTAAATAACCACATGCTTTAATTGTCTTACATTTTCTCCAGTTTTGTAAATTTACCCAAGTAAGTATTTTGCTGTATATATTTTTCTACTGCCACAAAACATGACATAGCTTAGCAGACTCCTTCTCAGGTTGTATTGGATCATTTTTCCCCTCAAATTCTTTGAAAGCACTCTTATCCCCATTGTTGCACGCAGCTATTTATAGAAGTCATCTCTGTAGTCCTCTCCAGCCTGGCACTAATTTCTAGAATAAATAAAAACTGAGCAATATTGGTAATATCTGTAGGGTAATCAAGAACCAAAGAAAATTGCTCCAAATTATTTCTCATCTTTAAATTACTATAGGCATAGCTCTAAATATCCTCAACTCTCTGAGCAACTATTCTCACGGAAAGACTAAAGTCTCAATAAGTTTATTTTCTCTAGACATATCTCTTTGGGGGCAGTAATCACAAGTAAACAATTTTCCATATTGGGCTAACAGATGAGCCGCTCAAAAACTTTCCTTGGTTGCAATCTCTTCCTTCCTTTCCTTTTTCTTTCTCTCATAAAGAAATTCTGCTCAGGCCGGAGGGTTAGCTCAGTGGTTCCGGTGCCTGCCTCGCAAGCACAAGGTCCTGAGTTCGATCCCCGGTAACTACAAAGAATGCTGGGCGTGGTGACTCACGCCCACCAGCAATCAATACCACATACCACAGTGCCGGGCGTGGTGGCTCATGCCTGTCATCCCAGTACTTGGGAGGCAGAGACAGGAGGATTGCTGAATTCACAGCGGCTTGCCTGGGCTACATAGTGAGCTCAGGGCCAGCCTGAACTACAAAGCGAGACCCTGTCTCCAAAAAAAAAAAAAAAAAAAGAAAAAAGAAATTCTGCTCACTATGAGGAGACATTCTTTTTTAAATTTTTCTAATCATTGCTTTCCCATGACTTTTGAATATTCAGGTGATTACTTGTGCTACGTTGACATACACCATATTTACTTCTTTTCTAAAAGCACAATTCTATTATCATTGCATTATAAGCAAAGTGCTTCACCATGTAATCCTATAACAAAAAAATCCACCTACCACTATGCTTTAAAAATATGATATTCAAAACTTAAGTTTTGTCAGGTACTGGTACAAACTCTCAATGTCAATTGTGATCATAATGTGTATGTACCAATAAAATCAATTTTTTAAAAATGATATTCAGAGTTCATTATTTCTTCTTCTGTCTTGACTTGATAGAAATTTACTGTTTTAATAAATAAATTAAGAAATAAAGGAGTAAAAGACAAGGAAGAAAGGGAGGGAGAGAGAGAAGGATGGAGGAAAAGGAGATTGAAAAGGAAAGAGAGAGGAATATGCCATCTAAGAATCAAAACGCTCTTCAACTCTAGTTGTATTCCTGAAGTTTGTGGTTATTATTTTTCTGTAGGCTGAAGCTATTTTTAGTTTATTTTATTTCTGTTTGTTTATTGTTTATTTTTGAAAGGTAAAAACCAGTGTTAGGAGCCATAGTGTATTGTATTATCCATGATCAATACAAATATTGACAAAAAAAGTCTACATCCTATAACTGTCCATGAGGGCTCCTAATCCCAATGATTGCTTTTATAAATTCTAAGAAAATCCAGTAGTTGTTTGCGTTGTTAGATGGGAGAGAGTCTGACTCAAAGAAGCCTCCCCAAGGATTGGGGGAACAATGGACTTAGCTATCCTTTGATGGTGATGATGGTTACAAAAACTTTCCATTTATAAAAATTCATTTAAAGAGGCAGGGATTTAGCTCAATGGTTCCAGCGTCTGCTTTGCAAACGCAAGGTCCCAAGTTCGATCCCTGATAATCACATACCGCAATGTTGGGTATGGTGACTCACACTTACCAGCAATCAGTATCACCCATCACAGGGCCCAGTGTGGTGGCTCACGCCTGTCATCCCAGCACTCAGGAGGCAGAGGGAGAAGGATTGCTGTGAGTTTGAGGCTTGCCTGGGCTACACAGTGAAACACTGTCTCAAAAATAAAACAACACACTCATTTAAAAAAGTAGAGGATGCAGTAAAAGCAAGACTTAGAGTGAAACCTACTACTGTTTAATGGGTGTGTGTGTGTGTGTGTGTATAGAAAATGAGTGTTATGATTTACATCTAGATGTTCTCCCAGAGCCTCATATCTCACAGATCATGGGAATGACACTGGAAAAATATAACTCCAAGGCCTGCTGAATGTCAGATGTGCCAAGTTTGTGTCCCCTGAAATCAAAGAATGAATTTCAAAGGACAGACATGGGTAAAAGTAGGTTTACTGGGGAATACGAATTGCTCCCGGGAGACAGGAGGGGGTCCCCAAATGAGTTGCCACTGAGGTCGTTTCTCTAAGAATGTTTTGGGTAAAATCACAAGGTGGGTATAAAGTCATAAAGGGGGTCTAATGTGAGTCAAGCTACAATTAACCAATGATATTGCAAATATAGCTGCTTAGGTAATGTCGATCCACTAGGGTAGTGGGCATGCGGCAAAGGCATATGGATGACATGATTTACTTTTATCTATGATATCTAAAATAGTAACATTTTGGGAAAAGAAGGGACCCACATGTTCTGGTCATCTACTCAGATGTCATACATATATCTGGATTTAATGGACTACATGGTAAAATTATATAAACTCTCAAAGTTCCATTCATTCTACAGGGTAAAATGAAAGTGGGACATTGTGATTTTAAACCTGAGAATGTGCTTTCTTTAGATGGCCCTCCAGCAACAATTCTGATGTCTTCACCCTTCAGTGTTTTCTTTGAAGCTCAGTCCATCCCTGACTATACATTAATTTTTCTCTAGCTTAGCTGCCTATAAAAGGAGCATGATACTTACTCATCAGTGGATTAGTGGAGGAAGACCTTAAAACAATAAAAGAAAATATCAGACTTACAACCTCCAGTAGAAGGTAGGTTTAGGTCCTGGCTGGTAATAACCCAATTCTTTCAGAAGAGTTTCCAGATTTGGCTTCTTCCCTTGCTCACCCCGATCTGTTGGTTCTTATGTGTCCTCCATGCATTAAAGTTTCTCTCTTTTTGCCTAAAGACTGTCAAACTTCAAGTGGTTCAATAGGCAGAAGGAACCAACAATGAATGTGCTAGATTCCTTTTACTAGGCAACACTAGATTGACCCTTTGAAAAGTCTATAATCATTCAACCCATTATGTCTTCTAGCAAAGACTCCTTAGATCTGATTTGTGGAAAAAATTCCAGATCACTGTCTCTTCTCCACCAACCCTTCTCAGTTCAAGGCAGCCAGACTTGGTCTTCGCTCCACCTATCCCACTGGCATTTCAGAAGGAGAAATGCAGAAAATTAATTAGCTTATGAGGAAGATACCCTGACAGAGAATTGGGTAGTCAGCCATAGAGATAAGAATTAAAATAAGAACAGTGAATTAGGACTCTGGGTCCAGAATGAACTTCCTCAGTCAACATGAAACTAGGCTAGTTTCTACTAATGCAAGATGTAGCCAGTCCATACTAAGCTCCTAAGTTCTGAGAAACATAAAATGCAAAATAACCCAGCTTTTTTCTCCTTTAAACCCTACATGTTGAAGAACTGAATGGTAAGTATGAGTTCCAACTGGTCATTTTAAAGTCATAAACCATCTACAACAGATGGCCATGGACTAACTGAGAAAGGACTGTGTTCTGCTTATCAAAAACTAGCTCTAGGTTATGCCAGGCGTGGTGGCTCATGCCTGTAATCCAGCACCCGGGAGGCAGAGACAGGAGGATTGCTGAGTTCAAGGCTTGCCTGGACTACATAGTGAGCTCAGAGCCAGCCTGAACTACAAAGCGAGACCCTGTCTAAAAAAAAAAAAAAAAAAAAAAAAAAAAAAAAAAAAAAAAAAAAAAAAAAAAAAAAAAAAAAAAACTAGCTCTAGGTTAAAGCATCATACTGCCAGCTATTTGAGACCCCTTCTGGGAAACCAGGAAACGTTCTTTCCAATGAAATCTCTTCTAACCTGAGAAACAAAACAGAACAGACAAACAAACAAAACAACTGATGAGTTCATAGCTAAACATGATTTGGGAGATGAAGCCTGGTTGGAGGGGTTGGAGTCACCAGAGATGGCTGGGAAGGGTGTGTATCTCTCCTGCCTTGATTCTTCTCTCTCTGCTTCCTGTTACTGTATCACAAGCAGTTTTCCTCTACCACGTCCTTCTGCCATATTGTCCTGGTTTGGTCCAGCTGAATACAGACAAACAGTGAATCAAAATAAATCTTTCCTCCCTTAACTTGTGGGTGTCAGATAATGCATCCTAGAATGAGTATAATAATGAGGATTAAAGAGAAAGTTGAGTGCCCTAAACTTCCACTTCAGAAAACTAGAGAGATGAGTGCAAGCAAAGACTAACATAAAGAAAGAAAAGAAATAGTGAAAATTAATGCAGAAATCAATGACATTGAAAGTAAGAAATCAATAGGGAAGAATCAATGAAAGAAAAGATAGCTCATTGAATGAATCAGTAAAACTGATAAGATTGTAGCCAGGCTAATAAAGAAAAAATAGGTACAAACTGATATTATCAGAACTGAACCACAAAAATACTACAGATGCATGTACATTAAAAAGAATAAGAAAATAATTTTATGAATAACTCTCTGCTCACAAATTTGGTGAAGTATGTGAACTGACCAAGTTTTTAAAAGTAACAAACTACTAAAATTCACAGACAGACAATCTGGATAGCCTTACATGTATTGAATAAATTTAATAAAAATTAATAACTTTTTTTAAAAGCACCAGGCCCAGCTAGTTTCCACTGGTTGCATTTTCCAAACATTTAAGTAAGGATGATGACTATTCTCTACCATGTTTTCCTGAAAATGAAAGTAAAGAAAATACTATGGTTTATATCTAGTTGTCTCCACAAAGCCACATATGCTTGTAGGTGGGGTGTGGGGGAGGTGACCAAATCATGGGTATATGATACTAGATCATGAGTGTGTGATATTGGATTAGTCATGAGTTTTTATAGCTGAGTGTGAGGCTGGGAGGTGAAGCCCGGTGAGAAGTAATAGGTCATGGGCATGGCCTAGAGGAGGAGATTATCTGTCTGTCTGTCTGTCTATATCTATATCAATATGTCCCTCCTCTTCCCTTGAGGGATGGCTGTTTCCTGCTTGCCATTATATGAGTTGTTTTTCCTCTGCCATTCCTCTTTCCCATGATGCCTTGCCTTGGAACCAGCTACAGCCTGGAACCTATACAAACTGTGAAACAAAATAAGCCTCTCTTCCTTAAACATGTGGGTGTTGGGCATTTTTTCCCAGCAAAGAGAAAGTAACTAAAACAACTGCCAACGCATTCTATGAGGTTTTAATAACAAAACCAAATAATCACTTTTAAGAAATGAAAACTACAGACCAATATCGCTCATGTTATTAGATGCAAAATTCTTCAGTAAAATATTAGCAACAGACTAAAGAAAAAAAATCATTTGGTTATAGTATCGATACAAAAAGTACTTGATAAAGTCCAGTGCTTTTTCATAATTTATAAAAAGAACAAAGACAAAACTGTTAGCTAACTTGGAACAGGAAGTGCTACCTTAATTTGATCAAAGTGACATCTCTAAACAAAACAAACTCTATAGCAATATCATACTAATGGTGAGAAGCTAGATGCTTTCTGGAATCAAACTGGAGACCAGTGGTGGGGACCCTGGGTACACATGCCGCAGGAGGCTGCTCGTTAGGGCCGAAAGCTCTACAGGGTACATGGAAGATATCCAGGAATATCACTCTTTCGTGGGCCTATAAAACACAACCAAACTAAAAGCAACTGCTGGTTCTCCCTCTCATCCATTTCTCATCCTTTCCTAGAATAGGATCAATAGCCCCTCATATATTCCCTCACCCTCAGCCCATTTCTTCTGAGCAAGTTTTTTCACCTGTTGTGACCTGAAACATTCACTCGTCCAAACCTTTCACTTCCAAAGACCACACCTTCCCAGATGTCCTCCTTGTAACACTGTGTTCTCAGGACACAGTCAGATACTGCGCCTTCACTACCTAAGAACACAGTCAGTTTGATTGAAATTAAAGCAGCTCATAAACAGGATGTTTGCTTCTTTTTCCCGTTTTCCCGCCTCACTGCACATTTCTCAGAGCTTGTAGTAATGGGCGGTGGCGTAGCAGCACAATGATCATTCCGTTCTGATGGGAGTTTTTCCGGTTCTATTCTGGCGCTGTTGAGCAGTCAACAGTTGTGATCCTCTCTTTAACAGGGAGCAAGAAATCGCAACTAGCCAGACTTCCAGACACTGAATGAATGGTATGTTTCATTGCCGAGGGAAAGGCACGGACCACTTTGGAGTTTATTTCCTCATTATTTACTTATAACCAAAGTATTACTTTCAAAATGGTATTTTCATATATAACCTATATATACACATATATACAAATATATGCAAATTATATACATACATTTATATATACATATGTATTCTGATTATTTTTTGTTTTTACAGGATTAAATCCAAAGATGCATAAAGAATGGATGATGTTATGAATATTCAGGTTTGGGTCACTAGTTTAGATATTAGTTTCAAAACAGTAGCTGTCTAGACAGCTACAATTAGCTGAGTATAGGGAGGTTCCAATTTCCACAAATGTAAGTTGATAAAAAGAGCCAGCCAAGAAAATCAGCCTGAAAATGTAATGTCGCTGGAAAGTCATGGGTAGACCATTAGTCCACCAACAAGTCAATGGGACAAGCTATCTTCACATGTTCATATACAAAAGCTCCTTCAAGTGTCATTATAGATTGTACATCATAAATAGATGGCAGAGGAATTAAAACAGAACTACAGCAACGACAGGACTCACTCCAGTAAAACAGACACTAGAGAGATAGTGCAAATGTGTACAATTTATAAGTAGAGATTGCCATTTGCATTGTTCTATATAAATTATGCCATATAAATCAATGCCATTCACATTGTACTCCATAGAAATCATGTATCCAATGCACAACCATAAGCCAAGAACTTGAAAACATTCTGATGTTAATATGTATGAGTGTGTGTGAGAGCACGTATTTATGACTGAAATTGTAAGCTTTAACATATTAGATTTATTGAAAAACTGTTAGACTGAAATTTATTAAAATTAAAACATTAGCTATGTGCAAGACAATAAAAACATCTCCAGATTGGGAGAAAATATTTGCAAATGGCATATCCAGTAAAGGTTTTAATTACAGAATATCATATATAAAACAAGTACATGAAGTAACAAACAATTCCATTTTTCTATCATCAGAATGCCTGCTGTCAAGAACACACATACACACAAAAAAACCAAATACTTTTGCGTATGTAGGGGGAAGGAAGCCTTCTATACTTGTTGGTGAGGCTGTAAACTAGCATAACTGCTATGAGAATCAGTATAGACAGTCCTCAAAAAAGACATAGAAATTCCATTTGATCCAGCTCTACCTCTCCGGAGGGTATTCCCGAAAGAGTCAAGGACACACTATAGTGACACATGGGTGCACCACTCGCAACTGGTGATAGATAGCTCAGTCCTGGAAACAGCCTGCATGCCCATCAACAGAAAAACTCAGCACCAAGAATAATGAATTCATGGCATTTCCAGGAAAAAGGATGGATCTCGAGTCCATGATATTAAGTGAAGGAAGCTAGACACAGAAAATTAAATATTACTTGATTGCAATATAAGTGAAATCCAAAATATAAATCAACTAGAGTAAAATAAGGAAGGGATTTTAGGGAAAGGGGAGGCAGGCTTGTTGGAGAATATATACCAATTCCTAATGATCACATACACACATATGTATTATGCATTATACATTATATATAATATGTTTTATGTATATGATACTCCATGTCCTTTGCATTTAGAGAAATGTAAGTTAAAAGCACAGCGATGTACCCCCACACATTTGATAGAATGGTTTATATATACATACAGCAATACCAAATGCAAGTAAGGATATAGAACAACCACAATTTTCATGCTTTGCTGACTGTCATGCAAGATGGTAAAGCCATTTTGGAAAAGTTCACCAGTTTCTTACATATGTCTATCATATAACTCATTAATATCACACCGGGATATTTACGATAAAGAAGTTTAAATTTAAATTCCTACAAAATCCTGCACACAAATATTTATGCCAGCTCAGCTTTCTTCTAAATGAGAAAGATGAAACACAAAGGTTCTTCAGTAGGTGAATGGTTAAACTCTGATACATCCATGAAATAAACCATCACTCAGAAAATGAAGAAAAACAAGAACAAACTATTGCTTTCAGAATAACATGGATATAAATTCAACCCACTTTCATTATTGCTGAGACAAAATACTCAACTCCCATAACTTAAAGGAGGAGATGCTTACAGTATTCTAGTTGATGTTTCAGTCTGTGTTCAGCCATCTCTAAGGCAGAAACAGCATGGTAGAGGGGCCTGGACCCCAACAGCTGCCCACATCATGGTGAACAGGAAGCGGAGAGAACAAGGAGAAGCATATACACTTCTGCTTTGATAGACCCAATACTGAGACCCAATGGGAAAATGAAAAGAAGCATTTGAAAGTTATGAGTTTGCATTATGTTATACCACAGTTTAACAAAAATAAAGCTTTAATATCATGCTGAAAATGAAAGGTTTTTCTTATACCCAGCACACTTTACTCATTTGTGGTTCATCTCCATGTCTCCTTCGATAACCCATATGCCTACTGCCTCTAGGTGTTGAACTAAACCTAGATGAATTTTGAGCTCTTTCAATTCAGTAGCTTCTTTGGCCTGTTACCTTTGCCACATGGACTTGGAGAGATATTGAAAGAGTTAACATGCCAGGCTTGGCATGAGGATACTAAACCCTGGTAAACAGCAACAGTATCACAGAGATAGAATCTATTAAAAGCTAATTAGCTATTTAGGAAACATGAGCCAGAAAATATAAGAAACAGAACTTCCCAATGGGATGCTAAAAATACAATGAAGTTTAAAGTGACAGAAAAATAAATCAAAGAAAATTTCTCCCCATGTTATTGCAGGTGCTCCTAGACTGCCGGTCTGGCCACGAGCTGAGTTATTAGAAAACCGATCCGCAACAACAAAGGGAAACACACCGGTGCAATGTAGCAAATAATCCGAGCTGCAGCGAAGCTCCACCTATCTTCGGAAGTCATTAGCATGCCGCGGCACTCGGAGGAGCACATTTATTGCTAATAGCCGATGCTCAGGTGGTGCTGATCATTCTATCACCAAAACTAATTAAGAGTTTTAGAAAAGAAGAGGGAAATCGCACAGGGAGACAGAGACGGCTGAACAGATGGGGTGGCTCAGACGCTCAGTGACACAGGCCCGCCCAGGAAGTGAACACTTAGCAGGAAATTCAGGACAGAGCACAGACCTCGGGCCGACACTAGTGCTGAGAGATACTCGGGAGCAACGAGAAGAGCAGACGTGGCTGGGCGCTCCAGGCTAAGGCACATCCTTACAGGAAACGCACTCTCCTCTCAGAAGAAGAAACTGAAGCCTCCTTGGGAGGCTTTGTGATCTGCCAGAATATCAGGCATTATGACACCTGAGCCCACAGCCGTAACCGTAACACGCTCTGCCTCATTATGTGTTATCGTTTATATCTACATGTCTCCCCAAAGCCTCACATACTCAAGAGGAGGAGCCTTTGGGAAGTAATTGAATCATGGAGGCATGACATACACCACTGGATCAGTTTATAGCTAAATGTGATATTGGGAGGAAAAGCCGGTGGGAGGAAGTAAGTGCCTGGGGGCAAGGCCTGGAAAGGTCTGTCTCCCTCCCTCCCCTCGTCATCTCTCTCTCTGCTTCCTGTCATTACGCCATGAGCTCTCTCTCCTCTGCTCTGGCCCTCGGCCACACTGCCCTACCCTGCCAGGGAGCCAGCCAACTGTAGACTGACACCTCTATCAACTGTGATAAAATAAACCTTTCCCAACTTAGCACTGGGGAAGCTCTGTGAAAGTAACTAAGATGTTATGTTAGTCAACTTTCTGTCTCTGTGACAAAATACCTGAGATAAACCTCTTATAAGGAAGAACAGCTTACAGTATTTTCAGTTCCTGGTTTCAGAAATTTCAGGCCACATTTGACTGTAGCAAGGGTATATCATGGTGGAAGCATGTGGTAGAAGACTATTCACCTCATGGCAGCCAGAAAGCAGAGAGGAAGGAAAAGGAGCCAAGATCCCAATGTCCCCTTCAAGGACATGAAGTGACCCTCGGTGACCTCACTTTTTCCACAAGGTCTCTTCTCTTCAAGGTACCATTCCCTGCCAACAGCATCGCAGGTGGGGACCAAGCCTTGAACACACGGGGTTTAAGGGACACTCAAGAGCCTCTCGTGTATGCAAATAAGCTTTGGGGACTCTTGTGCCATCTCTGACAGGCAGTTTCACGGCCTCTCTTCACCCCAGTTCAGATTCACTTATTTTTATAGTTCTGACTCTGAGTTAAAATACTTTGAAAATGAAACTAGATTGATGCATTCATGTTATCCCCAATCTCAGCAATTTGTTTACATTCATCCGAAATAAAATGTTACAATAGAAAGTCCTATCTCTAATTTTATATAAGAAAGCCAAACCATAAAGGAGACATTAAGAGTAGCCTGGTTGTCTATATAGACTTGATGGTAAGGATTTTTGTTTGTGTGTGTGTGTGTGTGTGTGTATTGTTTGCTTGCTTGCTTTTTTGGTTGCAAGAAATGGAGATTCATTGGTGTTGCTTTATGTAATGAGAGAATGTGAAAAAATATAGGAGTCTTCACCACTGGATCAGACTAAATAGAAAAAGAGCAACTGTAATATAAGCAGGGCTCCCAGATGCTGCGATGTTCCGAAATGGCAGAGTGACAGAGTTATTAGGCACTGAATCAGCAATACAACCTGCTGTTTCCTTTCCTGGAAGCCGGGTTTTCTCACTCTGTTTTTACTCCATTTACTTTCACTGTCATTCTTCATCATATTTACTAATTGTAGAGATATACAAAAGTTACACTGATTGTAATGATAATGTGGAAAATATAGAAAGTAAAAGAGAAACCAAACCACCATTCGAGGATATCTGATTTTCTTTCTATTCAGCAAATGATGCTGGAACAACTGAATATCCAAAGACAAAAAGGGGGAAACACTTTCACACTATCTTATATCATAAACATAAAATGTATCTTAGACCTAAATCTAAAAAAAAGTATAAAAGTTCTATACAAAGACACAGAATATCATTTTGACTTTGGAATAGGCAAAGATTTCTTACATAGATAATTAAAATCACACAAATGTACCATACTGAAGTTAATAATAGGGAAAGCTGGGTATGGACTAAGTGAGAAGCTGTTAGGCTATTTTTTGCAAGTTTTCCATAAGTTTAAAATTATTCCAGACTGGATATTAAGAAGCATCAACCATTTCATAAAAAATGGACAAGTCTGTAAATTAAAAATGTTCTGTCTGAAGTACACTATTATGAAAATGGAAAGACACATTATAATCTGGAAGAAAATTTTTCAGATCATATATCTGCAAAGGAATTGTGCACATCATATATAAAGAACTCTCAACTATCAATATTAAGAAAACTCCATTTTAAATGGTGTTAGTAGAAATTTCACTAGAGAAGATATATTTATGGATTATATATAAGTAGCCAATGCAGAAGCAAGATATCATTGCATGCCTATAAGAATAACTAGACTAAAAAACAGACAATACTACAAGTTGAGAAAAGTAAAGAAACTGGACTTCTCATGTGTTACTGGTAAAAATGCAAAATGATACAGATTCTTTGAAAAACACTTTGACTGTTTCTTATACAGAGACTTACTCTATGACCTTGTAATTCTTTCCTAAGGTTAACAAACACTTATGTCTAAACACAAGTGTTCATGGTAGACAACCCAAAAGTCTATCAAATGGTGAATGAATGGTTTGTGAAACACCCATACAGTGTAATATTCCTCAGCAATGAGAGGAATCAGGTTCTGGAACAAGCACCAGTGAACTCTGACAATGAAAATAGTCAGATAAAAAAGCAACATGCTGTATGATTCATTTATCTGACATTCTGAGAAATGCAAACCTTTTGTCCATGGTATGGTCCAAATATTTGTAACTTCCTCAAAATTTGTGTTGAAATCTACTTCCTAATGTGGTATTATTAGAAGGTGGGGTGAGAGTGGGGTGATTAGATCATGAGAACTCCACTTTCATAAATAGGATTATTGTTCTTATTAAAGGCCCCCAGGGAGCTGGCTCTCCACTTCTACTACATGAGGACACAGTGAGAAGGTGCTATTTATGAAGAACAAGCCCTCACCTGGCACCAAAAATTGCTGGCAACTTGGACTTCCCAGCCCCCAGCACTGTGAGAAATAAATTTCTATTGTTTATAAGTTACCCAGTCTAACATCTTTTATTATAGCAGCGCATACAGACTATGACAGCCAGGGACTGGGAATAGAGGAAAGGTCTTGATTACAAAGGAGCATAAGGAAACTTCCTAGAATGGTGAAAGGAGTCTCAACCTGATCATAGTGGTGGTCACATGATTATATACATTTGTCCAAACTAACCACCTAAAAAGCAAATTTTAATGTAGATAAAGTATACCTGCATAAAATAGACTTTAAGCAATAAAATAAGATCCTATCTTCTATACATTTTATATATTGCTCCTCTTTTCTGTTTAACATCAGAACCCTAAATGTAACAACAGAAAATGACTTTAATGATGACATAACATTTCACCGTGAGGGGATATTGTGACTCATTTAATTATTCTCCTATTATTGGATGTTGTTTATTTCCAATTTCCTCATATATATTCTTACATGAACATCTAATGCTAATTTAGTCTTTGACCTCATTATTAATTTAGAACAAAACTATAGATGTGAAATTACTGAGCTCATAGTATAAGCAGGAGTTTAAAGTTGTGGATATGTATTGCCAATTTGCTTCCAGAGAAGTTGGAAACAGCTTACACAGCTATCATCAGAAGAGTGTGTTTATAATAACTATCTTAAATATACCCTTTTGTAACATGAAACAATAATACAAGAGATTCATTCAAAGTATTCAGTGGAAAAGCATCATAACTCTCAGATTTAGGACACCAAACTAAAACATCAGAAAGAGATCTAGGTTAGTGGTAAAATGAATAAATCTGCAGTCTTCTGCAAAATATCCAAGGTCCATATTTGCTTTTCTTGAACAATGTTTTTTCTCTAGAAGAAAGATGATTGTCTTTTCCATGTTAGCATATTACTGTGCATAATGAAAATATTAACAGAAAAATTCATAAGAGTCCTAGTTATACTTCTATTTCAGCAACCATTTATTTCAGCTAAGATAGCCTCTTCTTTTAATCATCAGTACCCATGATAAGTAAGAATACTGATATTGTCATAAGAATCTTTGAATGTTACAAATGCTACATTTTATGATAAAATCTTCAGCTCATAATATCTTTTTATGTATTCATCTTTTCATATGCTAATAAAGTACTCATAACAGGAACAAAAATATTATTCATTTATTTTCTAATCAATCAATATCTTTTATAGCTTAATGTCCCCCCAAAGCCTCATGTGGTCACAGGTGGGGTTTTTCAGAGGTGGAGGTTTAGAGCTTGTGATGCTGGGGTTAAGTGTGTTACTGGGATTAAGTGTATGTGATTACTAAATTAGTCCACTGATTGTTTTGGCATGGCTCTGAATGAATAATGGAAAGGCCCATCCTGGGTGTGAGAGTCACTAAGGGAATGTAGCCTGGGTAGGATATAAAGGCAGAAAGGGGGCTGCTGCCTTTGCTAGCCACATGCTGCTTCTTCATTACTTTACCTCTTTGCTGCCTTCTGCCTACCATGAACTGCTTTTGCTCTGTGATGTCCCTCTTGCATATCACCTTGCCTTGGAGCCAGCCAACTATGAACTCAAACCTTTACAAATTGTGAGCTAGAATATACCTTTCTTCTTTTAACTTGGTTGTTGGATATTTTGTCTCAGCAATGAGAAAAGTAACTAAGACAATGTTCCTATTCATATATTAACTCTGCTATAACTGAGATAAACACAGTTCTCTCACCTAACACTATAAATAGAAAACAACCAAAATAGAAAGAGAACTAAATTTTGACAAAGTTAAATTCCATCTCAAGTTGTCATGGTGAATAGAAATTTCCAAACCTGGATCATATGATCCTGCAAATCTGATCATCATTTTCCATCACTGAATGAAAGATGAACAGTGTCTATCCAAATAGTTCCCTGTGAAGCCCCTTCCTGAATTATTCACGTAGGCATGAATTTCAATTGTACTGATTCATGTTAAACTTTAACTCACATTATATGATTTCAGAGTAGAAGGATCCTTGATCTGCCCAGACCTCACAGTGGGTTGTAAATTTCATTGATGATGAACTTGGGTTCCAAAGCTTACACTCTCCAAGCTCACCCACATTCACCTCCTCTCTGCTCTAACTTGGCCAGGGTAACATTTGAATGTGCATGTCATGTTTCTCTTGCCAGAAGGTTCAATCTGTGAAATGAATTAGAATCATACCAGTGAAAATTCTGTTCCAAACCATCCTTAATATTTTACATCTTCCAGGATTCAGAGAACAGAGCCAACTTCTAGAATCAAAGGAACATGTTTAGGACTTTTAAACAATGAATACCAAATCTCATGTTCTATATCTAAGTTTATTTATTTATGAATTATCTTCTAAGGGCAATATCACATTTTGAATAAGCAATCAATAACATGTACTTTCACAATTGTGCTCTCTCCTCCTATCTAATGCCCTTTCTCTCTTCTCTCCTCTTCTCTCTTCCTTTTCTTCCTCTATCTCTCTTTTCCCTCTCATCCTCCCTCTTTCTTCCTATAGACTATTTCTGTGTAATCTGACCTATTCAAAGTGTCACTAATGTAATTGCTGATTCATAAATCTCTGCCAGTCAACTCTTGATGCTGGTAGAGAGCCAAGCCCTTCCTCCCAGGGCTGCAATATCTTACCATGTACTTAGGATCAGGTTCCCAGGCATTTTTAGTAAGTCTTGCCCAAAGCAAAGCTGAAAGAGGCAGAGTGTCCCTCCCCTTTTACTGTGTTCTCTCCTATCTTTTGGCTTTGCATCTTTTCTTGCAACTCCAACTACCTAAGAAACCTGTTCTTTGCTTGATTTGCCACAAGATACTCTGAATAACAGATGTGTAAGCCCTCCCAAGCAAACAGATCATTGGAGAAAACACAGAGCAGGGAATAAGCTAAAGTGGATTCTTTTCCCAGTTATGTCTTGGGTGAAGACCTCTGACTTTCTCGGCCACAGCAATGAATGGATGGGTTGGGTTGTTTTTCCAGGTTGTTTTGAGAGGCACCTTTCAAGGTTCCCTAAGTTTCTTCTGCCATGAACCTTAAGAATGTGCAGCAGGCTTACCAGCCAATCAGCAAGCTCCACACTCAGAATCTCAAGAGGGCAATCTTTACCTTTTAAATATTTTGGGGTTTTTTTGGTTTTGGTTTTTTTGGTTTTTTTGAGACAGGGCCTCGCTTTGTAGTTCAGGCTGGCCCTGGACTCACTATCAGCCCAGGCAAGCCTTGAACTCAGCTATCCTCCTGCCTCTGCCTCCCAAGGGCTGGGATTGCAGGCATGAGCTACCATGCCCGGCTAGATAGCTACCTGTGACCACCTGCATCAGCAAAGCCAATGAATGTTTGCCAAACCCATAGGGTGTACAATTTAGATGGGTTCTTTCTGATTTGTCTCACTTTAAATATCCAGGTAAGGAATAAAAATATATGTATGATTCACCAAGGTAAGGGACACATCCAGAAGTCCTTTCTCTGTAATTTGGCTGCCTCAGTTGGAAAGAGGGAAGGTTGAAAACTATACAAAATTCCTCATGTTTGGGTTTATGAAGTCTGCTTTGTACTGGCTTGCAAGTAATTAGAGACAAATGCTATATTAAATTATCCCTTTCATCTTCTTGTGGTAATTAGAAGAGCAGATACACAAAATGATTTTAGACCATAAACCAAAGTGTCATAAGATCCTCCACCAAACTAAACGATGTCATCACACGAGGAAAGGTATGTGTGCTTTGTTCACTCACTCCCACACTTCTGCACATGCCAGGCACCAGACAAACACTGTGCTACACACAATGAGAATTACAAAGGTACACAAAGTATCTGTCTGAAATCCATCTTTGTTTTTCCACCCTGGAATTTCACAGTCCTAGAGCAGAATTCTCTAGGGGGTGATTAATTTATTTCACTTCCACGAGAACAGTTACATAGATTAGTGGAGGAGGTGGGATACGACAGACATGATTTCAAATCTTCCTGCTACCTAGCTTTGGTATATTCCTTAAACTTGAACCTTTACTTCTTCACATGTTAAATATAAATGATAATCCCTAGCTCTAGTATTGGTGAGTTTTGCTTAAGAGGAAAATCAAGCATAAAACAATGGGAAAAGTATCTACCTGTGGCATGATGGGATTTAGTTGGGTATTAGTTTGTGCTTTCATTATCCTGCATGTTTCTCATCACTCGGATCCACAGGCAGTGAGTTTGGGGCATCGCTGTGCACCTCACAAAACCCAGAGCACCCTTTTGCACACACCACTTGGAAAGAATTTGTCCTTATTCTCCCGCATCAGTTTCAGTCTAATTGACATTTTATGTCCTGCAGCTGTTCTTTGCTTTCAACACTTGCCAATATAAAAATTTCAAGTAAGCAAACTGAGACTTTATTAAGTTTCTTGCACTACTTCTAATAAAACCTAACATTTATTGACTGAGGCTAAATAGGTTCCAGGCACTATTCTAAGTGTTTTACATGTGTTACCTCGTTTAATTCTCATAAGACTTCCATGAGGTAGGTGCTATATTGTGCCTGTTTTTGCAGCTGAGTAAACTGAGGAACAGAGAGGTAGGTAATTTGTCAAAGGTCTGCTGCCAGTAAGAGAGGAAGGAATCTTTGAAGCAGGCAACCTGGATGCGGAGGCTTCTTGCCCAGAGACTTGACAGTAGTGACTAAGAGTTGGTATTAGGTTTCAAGGACAATCGTAAGAGATATTGAAGAGGTTCTGCTATTTCATTGTATCACAAAATGCAAGGAATTCATCAAAAATTTACTTGAGAAGTTGTGGCCAAAAAATCCTAATTCCATTACAAATTGCTTCTATTCACATGAACCTGAAGGAATATAGCTACTACTGCAAAACTGGGAAGCCAACGTTCCAAGCCTGTGTGAACTCCATGAACAGTTTGTTCCCTCAGTATCCCTGAGCACCATGCTACACAAGGCTTGGAATGTTGTACTGATATGCTGTATAGGCGAGACAGATGAATTCTGCCAGTAAGGAACTAACAGTCCACGAGGAAAGAGAGATATGTAAGCAGATAAGCACAACTTACTAAAGCTTGATGTGGAGAAGTACTGTGGCCATGCAAGGATAAAAACGTTTTACTTAATAAGAAAAAAAAGAACAACTTCCTTTTAGTATTCTGGATGTGTCTTCATGTGAGTTCTTATGAACACGCTTTCCATTAATTCCCTAGCAAGTGAGATCTGAGTCCATTTGGACTAACCTCTCCTAAGACAGAACTTTCCTCTTCTAAACTGGCATCAAGCAAACCTGGATATTCTACACTTCTTCAAAGCCTCCCTTCCTACCATCCAGCCCCCATTCTCTCAATGTTCTGCCTTCTAGAGTAATCAACACAGGAGGTCAAGGCACTTGAGTCTTCCAGACGCAGGCTGTTTACCATGTTATGAATGATTTCAGTGTAATCCTGCCCAAGGGCTAGAAAAAGAGCACTGCAATTCAGTCTCCTCAGATGCTTGGTTTTATGACAATTCAAATTTACTGAATTTGGGTTAACAATGGTCAACATTATTCTCAGTTTCAGAGCTGGTTTTGAACAAAGGATGGAAAGGAAAATAACTGACATTAAAGACTTTTTTAAAGCTCAACTCTAAAATGATTAAAAAAAGATGTAGGGGGGAAATGTCTTCATGTTAAGAGCAGAAAAGAATAAAACTTCTTTGGCTTTGAAAAACAAAGAAGAATAACATGGCACAAAGCAAATTGTTTAATGACAGATTTTATAAGAGTTCAGGCAAATTTGTAATGATTTTGGAAAACTGTTTGGCAGTACTGACCAAAAGTGATCATTTTCTATGGTCTTATGAACCAGTAAATTCATTCCTAGATCTATATTCTAAAAAAAGAACACATGCATATATGCTCACTAAAAGATGTGTTGTAGAATTTTCACTGAAACTTAATTTGTAAAAGTTGAATAAATTTATTTTGGACTATTTGTATAACAGAATTCTACACAACAATCAGTGATCTACTATCACATACAACATGGATGGATTCAACAATATAATTTTGAGTAAAAGCATCTGGGTGCATGACACATAACCCATTTACATAAAGTCCAAAAATAGTCAAAAGTTACTACTGTATAGAATCAGAATAATGATTATCTTGGCTCAAGGGACAGGAGGGGGCAGTGACAGATGGGCATTTGAGGGGAACTTCTAATGGAGTGCCTTTTAGAGACCGAGTGCCAAACTGCAACCCAAAACCCAGTTATTGATCACAAAGGGCCTACACCATTCAATTAAGCCTGAATATTACATTGTCATTTGTCTGAAAAGAACAACAGTCATACACGTGTCATAGGTTCACCATGACTGTTAGTGTATTAATTGTGTTTTTTTAATCTGGGTAAGAGTTACAGGAGTCTACTGAAATTTATGAAAATTCATCAAACATATACTTTTCTTCCATAACTGGAGTCTGTAATACAACCCTGTTTTATCCCTTTTGCTCTATATACTTGAAAAAAAATCTCAATAAGAAATTTGTACACATTTTATGGAGTTGATTTCACTCCATGGATGACCTTAACTTTTCTATCAATACTTTCAGAAGCAAAACAACTGCAGTACAATATTTCAAATCTGCTACGTTAACATAATGTTTGATGTTATTATAGGCATTACCTTTGGGTCTTACCACTGGGCTTTGGATCTGTTTATCATGGCTTAGAACATTAGTCGAGACAATGAGACAAGAGAGTGCACAGGACGAGAAGTCACTGCTTCCGTGAAATCTGCAATCAGGCTAGGTCTGAGGTCCCTGTACCTGCATGACTTCTACAGAACGCATTGCCAGGAAATTCTTTTGTGTTAACTACAGACTCTGAAACTTTGGATTGTTCACAGACTTAAGACCATGGGTTCTTATTCTTTGTACTAGGAGAAACCAGAACTAAATTATAGGTTTTACATCCAACATCTAAAACTGGCTATGTTAATGCTTCCAATACAAAAATAGTTTTACTTTCAGTAATAATTTTTCTGCTACTGTATTTCAAACACAGCTACTGTACTCATTTTGTTTCCTACTGTACCTAATGTACAGGTTCACATAAACTATTTTGGTTCCATACATGCAAATTCATATAATTCCCAGGAACTTATCCCAAGTGAAAATTTAGTATAAAGCTTTCACAAATCCTTGAATCAATAACTTTGCTACTTTTATAAATTTTCAGGAAAGTATATAACACAACATTTTAGATGGTTTTCAGAAATATAATTAAAGCTCAATTTTTTAATTGAATCTAAGTGAAAATCACACTAAATCAATTCAATTCAACCTCCTGTTGTATAGTTTCTCTCAAGCTAAAAAATGTTTATGTTTTCAATTCAATTCACTCCAAAGTATTTTTCCAAACGATACTGTATCTGTGCCTAGGACACTGAAATAGCTGGACAGCTAAACTCCTGAAGGACCATTCTCAGCGTGTACCTTGTTCTCAGGGTGCTCTGTCTCTAGTATTAACATCCCCTTCAACCTTCATAATAACCAATCTATTTACTAACCACCTTCCACAGTGGAGGCAGCTAAGGCACAGAGGTTCAGTTATTTATCTAGAGTCCCCACACTTACAAGTCATGGTAATCCCATACTAGGTACTGTAACTCCACAGCTCTTCATACACTACTCTGTCTACTGATAGGAATTTGGGTACAAAGGCAATTCAGCCCACACAGTACTATGAATCTTGCCCTTGCTGCAGTGTGCAAATACTCTACTCTTGACTTCTGGACTGGAATGAAAATTCTGACCCTTACTCTAGAATACTGTTCTGTTGCTGCCCACACGGTGCACTCTCACTTCCTGTCACAATATGAAGGGAGTTTTACATTATTCATCATCACCAAGGTAAGCCCTAGAGTCAGAAGTCAAAACCAAATTTTAATGTTTTTGTTTTGTTTTGTTTTTTAACAATCCTGTTAAATTACCCAACTGCTCAAACTTGCAGTGCTTGGATTATAGACATGTGCCATCATGCACAGGTTTGATTTGGCTTGAATCACCACCCTAGAAATTTGATAGAAAACTAGAGAATTGGTAGGCCAGAGACTTCCAAAACAGCACAAACCAAATCCTAAGATTTTAGGAGTTTTAAATTCACAACAAAGTCAAAATATATGAAACTGATTCACAGGCAAACACAAAATCCATTTAAAAGATCTTCTGCATCATTAGATGAACCAGACACTGTGTATTCTCTAAAATTTATTTACAATTAATAAGTTAAAAAGCAAGTACAGCCAAATTGTAAATCTTACTTATATGTACATTAAACTGTCCAGGGAAACACTTCAGTTCCATTACAAACAACTGCTTTCTAATGCACTTAAGACAAAACAGTTTATCAAAAAAACATTTTTTTAAATCATCAATGTTAGGTATATATGTCCATTAAAAACCACCAATTTAAGGAGCGTGGTCACAACCCTTAAAAACAACAAAAAAAACTTAAGAGTTCAACATTGATTTTTTTTTGTATTCAAAGTTTTATTGGAGAATTTTTCTGAAAAATAGTACTATCATTTGCACATAGCCAACCAATAAGTTTCAGCCACCAGTTTAAGTCACATTTATCCAATAGAATACTCAAACTTAGACAAAATAAATACACACCACAACAGCAACACTGCACCATCCACAAGGAAGCTTGCCCTCAACAATCTGGCTTTAGTAACATAAAAATGAGTTGCTGGTTGTCAGAAGATAAGAGGGACTAATCTCAAAAGGTTATTTGAGGTGACACTCACCACGTTTAGGTATTCAATAGTCAGTAATTAAATATAAGACTACCATGGTGACAAATTTCCTCCCAGCTTCCCACTCTACTTGTGCCATATGAAATGTAAGAGAAGGCAAGAGAACAAGTAAAGGTCATGAGACTTCTTTAAAAAACTATACATAAATTAAACTACGGACCTCTAGAGGACAGTAAATGGATAGATGCCTCACTATGAAGGCCACTATGCCAAGTTTCTTTTCACATTCGGCCCAAATGTACTCATAAAATACTTTTCACTTTCCTATTAATATACTAGTCAACTATACATTTCTTCACATTTTAGGCATTGTGACATAGGCTTTGATAAAGAAAACTTGGCAAAAATAAAGACTTTTTACATCTTCAAACTAGACATTGCATGATTTTTTTAATAGTCCATGAACCATATTGAATTTAGGATGGACAATCAGATCCAAACTAATCTGATAGCCCACAGAAGCCAAAAAAGCATTTCTGCAAGTTCAAGTGCACTAAAGTAACAAGGCATAAGAAAAAGAAAGTCAAGACTATCACCTAAAATAAATGCACGGTGTCACTGATGATGTTTTCAGTTATGTGCTGAGGGGATTTTCTCTCAGCTGAATCTAATTTCATAATTTGCTGCAAAACTATCTAGATAAGCTATATGTTGAAATTCCATCCTAATATGGCCACTGGATTTTAATTATTATAAAACTATATACAATAGTGAAGTGGTACAAATACATTTTTTTTCAGATGCTAGTTAGCTATAAAAGTTAACAATATATTTTTGGGAAGAAAAGCCTCTGTTTGTGAAATACAACTGGTAATGGAAGCTAATAACCAAAAGAATATGTCTCAGCTTCCAATTATGCAACTTTAATACTCTCCATATTCTAAGTAATTAGTCTAAGTATTTTTTCTTACTCATGACAGTGTTTGTAGCAATGTACTGAATAGTAAATAAGACTATGAGGCTTACTGGGAAACTGGCATAAAGTCATATGTATATGAATATATATATAAGATTTTTACAAAACAAGAACACTGAAATTAGTCACAACACAGCTACTATGGACTATTAAACTTAA
Organism: Thryonomys swinderianus; assembly: GCA_004025085.1. Classification (NCBI taxonomy): domain Eukaryota; kingdom Metazoa; phylum Chordata; class Mammalia; order Rodentia; family Thryonomyidae; genus Thryonomys; species Thryonomys swinderianus. The sequence goes on along the minus strand of PVIC010000137.1, from coordinate 88,417 downwards.
TCATTTTAGAAGGCTAAGCCATTTCAATTCTAGGAACACAAAAGTCAAAATTGCAGCTCATCATTCTCCTAAGCAGCTGCGAAGGAGAGATAAACCTTAGTATGGAGAATTTCACATGTCAAGTTTCAGCCCAGCATGGATGGTTCTATGGCAGAATTAAATTTGAAATATCTGACACAAAAACACTATTTGACCCTTTAGGTATTGCAGTAAAAGCTGGCTGTGGCACCTCTGGCTAAAATCCATTAAGTCTTGCTGCCACCAATGACCAAGGCACTTGGATAATCAGAAATTCCATACTGGGCCATACGGTATACACACTTCCTAAGAGTGTACAAGAAGGGTCAGTACTTGACTGGCCTGTGTGATTTCTGCGGCGTTCCCCTGTCAAACAAAGACTGCAAACATATTTGTAAAAGAAGACAAAAAAATTCACAGGACAAAATTGTCATGATGTTTATAAAGGCAATGAATATTAACCTAGTTTGGGCATTTCTTGCAACCCAAAAATAAAACAAAGAAATAGATCTATTCTTGTTATTTGATACCAAGAAATGCCCCCAACCCCCATAGAGCATTATGTAATATTTCTGCAAATTCTACGGGTATTCTGTTTACCATCTTAGTCACAATGTTGACACACATTTAATTCTGCTACACAACTTCCATTTTAAAATAAATTATTCTCCCTTAACATTCCTGGATATGTATGTTAAACCAGGACATGAGGCCAACGTATATCCAAACTCTATTCCAGGCATTCCTGTAACCAACACCAGTTCTTCACAATTTACTTGTTTTTAAAATCACAAGCCATGTGGTTTCAATGCACTTCGATTTTTATTCAATGAAAAACAATTTAACAAGTCAACTTTTCCTCAACAAAACTTTATATAAGCGTTCTACCATTTTCTTTTGGAGCTCAGTAAATACAACATTAAATTTCAATATAAAATTCTTCAAAACATTCTGAAAATGTTTCAACAGTTGTATTTTGCATCTGTAATCACTGAGCCCACGAAATTCAAAAAAAAATCACACAAATCCTTGCATTACTAACAGTCGTAAGCTTGAGCCTCTTAAAAAACATACTTGGTCAAAGCTTTGGAATCCATTAAAAACTAGGAAACGAGTCGGATTCAGAATACCCTGAGCACAAACTAGTGCAACACCACAAGACATATTCGATCTTCAGTCCAGAAAGAGGGTTGGCAATCAGGAAGGGAGAGAGAAAAAAAGGGGAGAGAGATAAAGAGCAAGGGAATTCTGGCTTTATTACACAAGCACGAAAACAAATTCCTTTGGAAAAGAACGACTTCTTCGAAGGACTTCCAGACCAGTGAGGTAGAGTCCAAAGGGAGAAACGGATCTGCCCCCTCAGTCCTAGAGACGTGTCCAAGCGGGGATCGGAAGCGAGGGGCGCCCCGCGCGGGGCCAGCCGTGTTCCGGCCCGCGGCGTGCGAGGCGCACGGAGGGCGCACCTGTCCCGGAGTCCGCAGGCGGGCGCGTCCCACGGGGCATGCGTCGGGGACTCCTCCGCGCGTAAAGTGCACTGGGGGACCCGGTCCCGGCCAGTTCTGTAAACACTCGACTGACAGACACTTGTCCCTTCTTGGCGAGGAAGCTCCGCCCAGGCTTGCGGCCGGCAGGGGGCGCCCGCGGTCGCGCTTCACGCCCGGGGCACCGGGAAGCGGCGGAGCCTCACCACGGGCTCCAGGTCCACGCGCAGCACTTGGCGCGCTCTGCGCCGCGCCGCCGCCAGGCTGCGCTCGCCCCACACGTCCCCGCCGACGCGGATGGTGGGGAAGCTGGTCAGCGTCGGGGTGGCCGCCCTCCAGATCTCCTCCAGGGTGCGGCCCCCGAAGCAGGGCGCGGGCGTCGCAGGCTTGTCCGGCCGGGGCTCGCCGGGCAATGGCGGGGACGGCGGGCGCGGCCGGGGCCTCCTCCTGGCCGCGGCGGGCGCTCGGGCTCCGCGGCGCCTCCTCCTGGCCGCGGCGCGCGGGCCGGGCCGGCGGCGGGCGGCGGGAGGCGGCGGGGGGTCGGGCACCAGGGCCCGGCAGGACGAGTAGCCGTAGACGTCCTTGCTGCGCAGGATGTGCGGGGAGAACTGGTGCTTGAGGCTGCAGAGGAAGCTCCAGAGCTCCGCGTCCGAGCTCATGAACTCCGTGCTGCGGGGCATGAACAGCTTGAAGGCGTCGCCCAGCGCCTTGGTGCTGTCGGCCAGCGACAGTTGCGAGCGCGAGTACACCACCTTCTCCTCGCGCGCATCCGGCCCGGCCCCTCCTCCCGCCCCGAAGCCGCCGCCCCGGGCGGCCGGGGGCCGGCGCCGCCGCCTCTTCACGCCGCGCCTCATCGGAGGCCGCTCCGGGCCGTCGCTGCCCAGGTCCGGCTCGGCGCGGAGGCGCCTCCCGCGCCGCGCGGCTCTCGTTACTTTTCTCCCCCGGCCGCCGCCCCTCCCCCTCCGAGGGCGGAGGACGCCGCGGAGCTCGGGCCTCCCGGATCAAGATGGCGGCCGGCACCCACCCTTGGGCTTTGTCATTGGACGGCGCCTCACCCCCAGGTTTCTCTTTCTTCTCTTCTCTCGCCTCCTTTCGCCCTCTGCCTTTCTTTAAATGGGCCTGCCTCAGGCCCCGCCCACCGCCGCCCCAGCTCCACCCATTGGGTGCTCTCAGAAGAGGGGCGGGGACTGGTGGAGGAGAGGCCAGTTCCTGGGAGAGGGTGTTGGGGTGGGTGATGGTGGTGGCCTTGGACGCGAGTCAACAGTTGGGTGAGTGTGGGAGGGTGGCCATGTCTAGAGTAGGAGGTGGATGGCGGCTCCATCTTGGGGAGTGAGTGGGTCTGCGGTTGTGGCTGGAGCTGGGAGATCTACCAGCCTGAATAACAAAGGGAGACAGCCATGCCCAAGGACTTCCAGTGTCACAGCTGGGGTTTAAGTACCTTCTGAGTCCCCAGGGGCCTCTTTGGCATCTTCCTTCAAAACTCTTCTCTCTCTTGAGCCCCAATCCATTGCAAGAAGCCAGTAAGCACTCAGGTAATGTGGGTGTCATTGGAGAGAAAGGCTTTCTCCTGGCAATGGCACCATCTTCCTATTTGAGAGTTGTGTAGAAAAGCAAAGCCTTTTCTATTCCATGGAGCTAAACATTCTTCGCTCAAGTTGATCAAAGATCAGTTACAACAAAGCCATTCTGCTAAAGAAAATAGAATTATATTGAACACATATATTTCTGTCTGAGTACTACTCCATATTTCCTTTGGTTTTTAATAAGATAGCTATTTGTAGCATCATCCCTGTCATTAGGAAGGCAGCAGCGTCCCACACAGTCAACAGATTCTGTTGGAAAGAGCATGTTGTTAAGGACACCTGACGTTTTTATATGTGAGAAGACACTGTTATCTTTTCTACGTTCCGTACTGAAGTCAATACTCGTGAGGGAGTGGGCATTCAGTATGAATGGAACAATGAAAAAGCGAAGATTATTGGAAATGGAGTAATGTAGAAGAAATGATGAAACTGCTTAGAGAAGGGTGATTTTGTTTTTGTATCTGTATTGCAATTTTCTCAGAACTACTTTTTTTTCAAGATTTCTGTTGTTGTTTTTCCCAGTGCTACAAATTAAACCCAGTCGTACCAAGCAAGCACTCTACCAAAGCTGTAGATTTCTTTTAAATTTTTGAGGCTATAAAAAAAACCCTGATACTTAGAACTTCAAAGTAGGCGTGCAGATTTTACCCTCAGTAAACAAAAAGACAATGAGTAAAGTGTGGAATTTCTATGATTTATATATAATGATTCATGATTTCCTTGACTATTTGAACTTAGACCCAGTTCAATATCATTTACAAATGAGGAAATTTAGACCCACAAAGATTAATTACTACATCTTATTGATAGCAAGATTGGGACTCAAGGTCTTCAGATTTCTAATCTAGTGATCTTTATATCCTCCTCAAGTTGTGTTCCCTTGTGACCATGGACAGAACCATACCCCTATATTTATTTCCAACCCACGGAGAATTGAGCAGTTTTTAATCTGTCCTATGTAGGACTTAGATAATATTTTGTGTGAATCACCAATCATAACACTTTGGTTAGCTTCAATAAACTGAAATAAAAGTAATTAGTTGCTTTTCTACACTAAAGTGCCCTCTCCACACAGTGGGTTTATTGCAAAAATAAAACTTGTGACTGTGAAATCAGTTCTCCATTTAAACAAAATCACAGTAACTTACTGAAGATAAAATCGTTTTCCAAAAAATACAGATAATCAGAACACTATTGAGCTTATTAGCAAATTTCCTAACTCCTTCTTAAGAAATGATACTGCAGCAACTCTTTATATTACAATTAGTTCTCTGGGTAACTCTATGGGTAATATGAAATTTGAATAACTTCCATAGGAATACTCCTGGATATTAACATAGAAAATCTCACAGAGTGAGCTCAGTGGAAAGCTAGGGGAATTTCACAAAGAAAAAAGACAAAATTAGGATAAATGTAGTTCTGGCTTCTTACAATACTAGTCTCACCATTTCATTTTAACTATAATCTTGTCAGTTTTTAAGATCTTTTGGCACATAAATATGTGCCAGGTATCTCTACAGATGTGTAGAGTTGATTTCAATTAAAAAATATTTTCCAACACAATTTTGATTCTAAAAACACAAGATTTTAAATACTGAGCATTCAAGAGTATTTATATTGCAACCTCAATGAATTTACTTAAAATCAAACATTTTAATGAAATATTATTAGGAACCAGTGTCATGTTAAATTGCTTAAGTTATTTTATAGTTTTAAGTTTGACTATGTTTTTTTCCCATTATTTCTTAATTTCTTCTTGATCTTTACCTTTTGATTAGCTCAAATAGTCTTACAAATCATTTCTTATCCATTCTAAGTGAGTAGAATTTACACATAAAGGTAATGTATTTCAAGGTCCTGAGATACATAAAGTTTATGGAAAATTAGCAAATTAAATTTTCCATCCTGAAGAATGAAAGTTACAAACCTCAGTTTATCCCTTTACCTCTCAAATATGATGCTTCCTATGTCTGATAGGTGACAGAATAAGCATAAACAGAACTAGCTGTATCTATTTTCTCTATCATTTACATTATCAAAAAAATTCAAAATAATGGGAGAAATTAAAAACAAGACATATCTCTTAGCCACTCCAAATCTTTGCTTAAATCCCATTTCAATCAAATAATTAGCTTTTTGAATAGAAACCAAGCAAATAATAAAGAATATATGAAAATTATTACAAGCATCAGTTCTGTAATCAAACAGATTTGGAATTAAATATACCTTTACAACAAAATATTTTGCAATTTTTAGAAACCTGAGTCATAGTCTCATCTATAAAAATGGATATAACCTCTATTTCAGTGGACTGTTTTGAGAATTAAATGAAATACTATTTGTAAAACCCTTACTGTAGTAAATTATAGCTATTCTTTGTTTTATATAACTGTGATAATTTTAATTGGCTCAATCAATCTTTCAAACCTATTACAGAAAGTCTAGATATACAAATTACACACACACACACACACACACACACACTTTGTTTCAGACAGGGTCTTACTATCTAGTTAAGGCTGATCTTTTCCTTACTATATGTAGCCCAGGCTGGCCTTAAAATGGCAGGTATTTTCCTGCCTCTGCCTCTCAAAGCTGGGATTATAGGCATGTGCCACTACACCTTGCTCTATATGTTTTTAAAAGTAATAGAAGTGATGCAATAAAAACAATGTTAGAGCTAAAAGGATTCTTAGTGATTATCTAATGAAGCCCACATTCTGAATTCAGATGGGAATACTGAGATCCTAGAGATATCCTGCCCAAGGATAAAGAGATACACAGTAGAAGACTCAACTAGAATCTAGTTTTCTATAGTTGTTTCTAACATTGTAAATTTGATATTAATCCAAGGATACAGAAATTATTTTAGTTTAAATGATATTAAAATGCAGCATGATGCATCAAGAAAAACAGCCTTTTCATTAGACTCATTCTGAAGTGACTTACATTGTTCCACAAACATATCACTTGGTGATATACTCTAATACTGCTTAACATAAACTACATGGAGACCATATAAACTGAGAGGATAAGACCTCTGCTTCTGAAAGTTGGAATACATGTACTTTCCCTACTCCTCCCAAAAATGTTAACTTAAAACTCTGGAAATGTATATAAAATAAACATAAGACTCAAAAATAGAAGAAGGCATATAGGCTTGAGATTTTAGATGGCAAAGAGGGGCATCACAGTGAGTTCTCTGGTTTCCTTTCCATCCTTTCCACCCTCAGATCTGAGACTGGTTGCTGGAGAAACCAGCAACCCAGAAATGCTAGCAGATATAAATTTGAGTAGTTCCAGAAAAGTCTTGTTTTCTCTTGCCATGGGACCAGGAAGGGGGCACTCTGGCAAGACAGAAATCTTTTAGAAAATTATTGCCCTCCTCCCAAAAACCATCTCAAACAAAAGATAAAATTTTTGACCCTGGCAAACTATAAAATGACACACTCAGAGCCGCTGGAGTAGTAACAGAGAGGACTAGAGAAGGAATCCGAACTTTCATTCCTCCCGGGCAGTAACCATGCAGTCTCCACTCAGTGTATCAGTGGAGACATTCCTACCCCTCCAGTCCTAGCAGGAAGCCCAAATTTCCATGCCCATCCAACACTAACTAAGAGCTCTTCAACTCCAACTGGTTTCATTGGAAGCAGACTTAGAAATCTGAATTCTTTGCTGGCAGTACAGTGTCAGACAAAAGCAATTTAAACATGTAAGTTTCAGACTCACAATAGAATAACAAAAATACCTAGGTTTCAACTGAAAATCACCGGGAAGCTCTCACACTGAAAAAAGATAACTGCCAACACTAGGATGAAAAAAGATGTTAGAATTATGACAAAAATTTTCAAGTAATCATAAAAATACATCAACAAATAATTATGACTACCTTAAAACTTAGGTATTAAGTGAAAAACTAGAAAGCTACAGCAAAGAAATAGAAAATCTGACAAAATAAGCAGGAAATATAAAGAAGAACCAAATGGAAATTTTAGAACTGAAAAATTTTAGAACCACCATTATAAAAAGTTTGGTAGGGCTGGAGATTTAGCTCAGTGGTTCCAACACCTGCCTAGAAAGCACAAGGTCCCTGGTTCGATCCTGGTAACCACATACAATGATATGATACTGGGTGTGGTGGCTCACGCCCACCAGCAAACAGTACCATACCCCACAATCCTGGACATGGTGGTGGCTCACGCCTGTCATCCCAGCACTCGGGAGGCAGAGGCAGGAGGACTGCTGAGTTCGAGGCTTGCCTGGGCTACATAGTGAGCTCAGGGCCAGCCTGAACTACAAAGCAAAACCCTATCTAAAAAAAATAATAATAAATTTGGTAGATACCTCAACATTAGAATAGATAGAACAGAGGAAAAATGGTGATATGTATGTGCAATAATAGATATTATCCAATCTGAAAATAGAGGAAAATGAACAAAACCTCAGGGGTCTTTGTGACTATAAGATCTAATGTTTGTATCATTAGACATCCAGAAGGATTTCCAGGAGATTGAAAAAGGTATTTAAAGGGCTAGGCATGGTGGCACACACCTATAATCCCAATACTTGGTAGGCTGAAGTGGGAAGATTCCAAATTGGAAGCTACTTAATGCTGCACAGTTCAAGGTTGCACTGGACTACAAAGCAAGATCCACTTTTAAAAAACTACAAAAAGCAATACAAAACTAAAAAGTACTTAAAGAAATAATGGTTAAAAATATATCAGATTTGCAAAAGACAAACATACAGATTCAAGAACAAACCTAATAAACTGAAAGAAGTCCACATCATGACACAGTATAGTCAAATATCTGAAAACTAAAGATAAAAAACTTCTTAAAATTAGCTTCATTAAAAAATGATACCTTAGTTGCAAATTGAAAACAATTCAAATAACATCAAATTTCTCATCAAAAATCCAAGTAACCCAGAAGAAAATGGCTCCATATTTTTTTATGGCTGAAAAAAAATGTGTCAACCCAAATTCCTATATACTGTGAACCGATCAAGACATTCTCACACAAACAGAATCTGTCACTAACAGATACCCCTTAAAGAATAACTAAAGAAATTTCTGTAGATGGTAAACAATAAATGGGTTCTTAGGATGTTGAGTAGAAGTAAGAGCATCAAAGGCAAAAATATGTGTAAATCCTATTGATTTTTTAAAATTATGACTGATAGCTGACATAGAGTGAATGTGCCCCCATAAAATTCATATTTTGAAGCCCTACTCCCTATTATGACTTAGCAGAATAAAGAGACATAAAGAAGAATCAATTTGAGTACTTCACTAGCAATAGTAAAAATGACACCAGTAGACTGGTATAGATTATTTACTTTAGAACAACAGAAAAAGCTACATAAATGGATATACCCAGAAACTTTATGGAGTTAAAACATAATTCTAAGAAACTATTTAGATAAATCTTAAAAGAAGGAGAAGAAAATAGAGAAATGAAAAACACAATAAATGTAAAGTAAACTGAGAAGATAAATGTATAACATAAAATGATTACCAATACTTATGATGAATGATTGGTCAGATCATTAAATATCCACAGGAGAAATAGGTCAAGAAACTGGCCAAATCTGTAATTATCCAAATCTAAAATTAAAATTTCTTTGTTTTTTAGGACTACTTCAAAGATTTTTCTTAAATTTAATTAAATATTGATTTCTGTTTATCTTTTGATCATTGCCCTGTCTTCATAGAGTCAATCTTGAAAAGTTAATTTTAGATTATGTCAAAGATCAGTGTAAACATTTTTTCTATTGTTAGTGTATGTCACACTTAAAGTCAGCTAAAAACTCTTTTCTCTCATATGAACTACTCCAAAGTTATGTGTCCACTACACTTAAAGGACTACACCTATCCCTGTTAAAATTCATTATGTTACTTTCACTACAACATGCCTACTTGTATGTCTGAATATGAATTCTATAATATCTGACCCCGATTATTACTTTCAGTAAACTAAGTCACCAATATCACAACCAGTTGAAACAGATTTAATGACAGAGGCCTCTGTTACTCTTCTGGATCCTTGAACATGCTAATACACATTAATTTCTAGGAGATTTGTGGGTATGGTTGGCCTGTCAGCTTAGTGTTGTGTTGTTATTAACACCCAGCTCACAGTCTCTTATCCCGGAAAATACTGCAAGGAATTTTATCACATTTTTGTTCAAATAGAAATATGCTATGCCTGTTGACCTTTCCCTAACCTACCAAACCTAATTTCCCTATCAAAAATCACATGAAGTCATCACCTAATTTTTATAAGCTCTCAGAGTATTTGATCTCAATTGTAGACCCCACTTGTACTCTTCTTTTGCTAAGTAATTTGAAGCTCGTCTCTCATCACAGGTGAAACTGATTAGCCTGATTGATACTGAAATTATACACAACGAATCATAAATACAGGGAAGCCAAATAGTACAGTGAATAACTCAGTAAACAAGAATCAGTTCATTGTACCATAACTTTAAAAAAATATGATTTTCTAAATATATGTCAGATGCTTGTAAAATCTGACTCATGAAATAATTTTGAAACAGTGTTTAGTTAATACTGCCAAGAAGAAACTACTAACACACCATTTCAAACCAGTCCTTCTGTTTTGTTTTGTTTTTTTGAGACAGGGCCTCGCTTTGTAGTTCAGGCTGGCCCTGAGCTCACTGTGTAGCCCAGGCAAGCCTGGAACTCAGCAATCCTCCTGCCTCAACCTCCTGAGTGCTGGGATTATGGGCATGAGCCACCACCCCCGGGCACTGTGGGGTGTGGTACTGATTGCTGGTGGGCCTGAGTCACCACGCCCAGTATCATATTATTGTATGTGGTTACAATCTGTGGCCCAATCCTGTCCTTCTAATGCTCAAAATTTTCAGTGGATCTCTTGCAGCTACCAAATTAAAAACAAACTCTGTCACCTGACATCCACAGATGTTCTTTCCTGAAGTTCAAGGATACATCTAGTTCCTCGATTTTCTGATTCACAGGAGCTGCCCATGTTGCCACTGGCCCTTCATCCTGCGGTCAGCATCCCCCCGATCATTCCTAATGGTCACATCTCCCTGTTACTGTTCTTTTCAGCTTCTCGGGAGCACTTGTTAATCCCCTTGTGATTATAATTGAGCCCACCTCGATAATCCAGAATAATCCCATTTCAAATTACCTGATTAAAAACAAAAAATTAAAAATGAAGAAATAATCTGACTACCAACTCCATCCCCTTTGAAGCTTTAATTCTCCTTTCTGGATAATTTAACATAGCTGCATAATTCTGCAGAGTAAGAAATGAGTATCTTTAGAAGGGTCACTTTCTGCCTACAGAATCACAGCTTCAGCTAGTAATAAAGCAAGTTTAACATATATTCCTTGTTTAAGGACCAAGTTCTCTTTCTCCGGTTAGGTCATAAGTGATGCTAAATGAGGAACTGTATATAGTATGTACAGTATTCACAACAAAGAAATGGTCAAAGCAAACTCCAACCTCATTTCTTTGCTTTTATGTATCGATTTTCTGATTCACTGGAGCTGCCCACGTTGCCATTGGCCCTTCGTCCAATGGCAGGTCATGAATCCAAGCAGTGTCTCTTGACTCTGAGCCCAAAGAGTCATTAAATAGACAGGTCACTGAATGGGGAATATCTGCAGACTGAATACTCACTCTGGGTCAGACCCTGGGCTAAGCCCTTCTGTACTTCATCTTCAGAGCCACTACTATTTTGTATGTTCCCTTTTACAAAGGACCTTGTGGGAACTGTTTCCCATCTACGTATCTTTGCTCTTTCCCTAATTTTACCTGTTCTTTCTGGCCCTTCTTGAAAGCCACTGGTCCTGTACACGCTTGTTCTATGATGGCTACAGGTTTGCTTTTGCCTCTCAGCCTGCACACTGTGCAGACCGCATCCATATCCATGCCACAGTTTCACCCCCAGAGGAACCCTGTTTCTGAGGAGCTCTAGCTCTCAGCTGTGTGGGAGCAGAAGCCAAGTTGTGAGCCATCTAGACTATGAACTCTTTTAGGGCAGTGCTGTTTGGTGTTCATCTTTGTACCTGTCATTATATATAGCACGCCTTAGTATTTTCTTTTTAGTACTTTCCAGTTTAAAAATATTTTGTCTAATTTGATACTTACAGACCCAAATCTCTGAAACAAATCTTTGAACCCTGAAGATGACAGAGTCACTGTTGGCTACCTTAAAACCTCACCCTTTGTATTTTTTTTTCAGATTTTAGTCTTGACTGACATTAACAAACAATGGTTTATTAAAATACCATCATGTTCTCAAATTCCTCAAAGAAAAATATGGAAGATAAAGGACATTTGTCTATGGCCATACCACCCTGAACACGCCCAATCTCATCTGATCTCGGAAGCTAAGCAGGGTCGGGCCTGGTTAGTACTTGGATGGGAGAAGATAAAGGACATTTAAAAGATTAGGAAACATACAAAGAAAATACTACAAACCTGTGGTTCTCTTCCAGTTGGGAAGTCAAGCAAACACAGTTGATGAGTGGCTCAGGTCTGCAGCCAGGGCCCCTCGCTCCTGTGTCCAGGGTGGTGGGTGGGCACATGGGAACACTCCAGCTGAGGCAAGGGCTCTCGCAGCATGGGCTTCCTCCCAGCAGTGGCCACAGCATCCTGGCCCAGGCACACAATTGCTGGAGAATTGTCTGGGCGGAACATCTAGCATGACTAGAGAAGAGGAAGAGAGAAGTACTTCACGTCAACTTGGTGTCCTCTGAAAGGGCCGTGAAAACCTTACACTATGCCTTATATCAAGTCTTAGACACTGAGTGTTTGACAGTCAACAGTGAACTCCTTTTACCAAAAGGAGGAAAACAAAACAAAACCAAGATACCTTCCCCTTCACTTAGTTTCTTCTCTTCAAACCCCACCTCACCTAGAAATTCAGCTAAACTCACCTCCTTTCATGAGGAGCTTTATATGGATCATACACAAAGAGGAAGCTTCACAGAAGACATTGCTAAGGGACTTTTTCTTTCTTTCTTATTAGTATAACTATTTACAAACTATTGATTTTTGTGGCATTTTCAGACAAGCACACAAAATTTTGTATTGTAACTTTCCTCTTACTGCCCTCCCTAACAATCCCACACCCTTCCCCTTACTACCTTTCCTCTGGCCTTAGTAGTAGTTTCCCTTCTACTTTCATGTTGTCTTCCTTTTTTTTTTTTTTTTAAAGATTCCATGTATTAGGGAAAACATGACACATATCTTTATGAGTCTGGCTTATTTAGTTTAACATGTGACTTTCTAGTTCCTCCATTTTTATGCTAATGACAAAATTTCATTCTTTGTTACTAAATAAAACTCCATTGTGTATACATATTTTTTCTTTATTTATCAATATGGATTCTTTGTGATTCCATATTTTGGGTATTGTGAATTGTGCCACAATAAACTATGTGTGTGCACACATTTCATTAGTACACTTACTTTAGTTTTCTCAGATATATTAAAAGGAGTGGTACAGCTGGATTACATGTTAGTTCCATTTTTAGCTTTTTCAGGAAACAATACTGATTTCCATAGTGGCTGTACAAATTTACATTTTCACCAGTAATACAGGATTCTTTTCCCCCTGCATTCTCACCAGCATTTATTGAGTTTTGTATTCTGAATGAGGGCCATTCTGTCTAGGGGAAGGTGACATCTCAATGTCATTTTCATTTGCATTTTCCTGATAGCTAAAAGTGTTTTTCTTCATATAGTTATTGATGAGTTTTATTTCTCCTTTTGAAATATGACTGTTCAGTCCATTTGTCTATTTTGATTGGATTATTCAATTGGAGTTTTTTAACCTCTTTATATGTTCTAGATCTTAATCCTCTGTGGAAAGAATAATTGGGAAAAATTTTCTCTCCTTGTGTAGGCAGCCTCTTCATTCTGTTGTATCTTTTGCTGTGCAGAAACTTTTTAAATTTGGTGTGATCGCACTGGTCAAGCTTTGCTATTATTTCCTGACCTACTGGATGCCTATTCAGAAAGTAACTGCTTGTTCTTGTATGTCGAAGTATTTCCCCTATGTTTACTTCTGGTAATTTCAAAGTTTTAGGTCTTTGGTACTTTTACAGTTGGCTTTGATATAGAAAAAGAAGGGAATCTGGTTTCTGTCTTCTCCATGTGGATAACCAGTTTTCCAATGACCATTTGTTAAAGAAGCTGTCTTTTCTCTGACATGTTTTTGGCCCCTGAGAATCAGATGTCTGTAGCTGTGAGGGTTTATTTTTCTGTCCTCTATTCTGTGCCATTAGTCTATATGTCTGCTTTTATGCAAGCACCATGCTGTTTTTGTTACTATGGCTAAGTAAAGTATTTTGAAATTGGATATTACGGTACCTCCAGTATTCCTGTTTCTGCTCAGGATTCATTTGGCTGTTCTGGGTCTTTTGTGTTTTCATAAGATTTTTGGATTGTTTACTCTTGTTCTGTAAAGAATGTCATTGCTATTTTGATAGGGAATGTTTTGAATCTATAGAATACTTCAGGTAATATGGCCATTTTAATAATATTAATTCTGTTGATCTGTGAACATGGGAGATCTTTCAATGATCTAATGTAATCTTCAATTTATTTCTTTGGTATACTGTAATATTCACTGTAGAAGCCTTTCACCTTCCTGGTTAGACTGACTCGGCTATATTTTGAAGTCTGGTGAATGGAATTGTTTTCCTGCTTGCTTTCTCAGTTCATTATTGGCATATTAAAAATCTACTGGTTTATAGGCTGATTTTATATCTTGCCATTTTGCTGAATTTTTTTAATCAGATTTAAAAGTCAATGCTGCTGTTAGGTATTTTTAAGTATGGGATCATATAATCTGCAATTTGACTTCTTCCTTTTCTCTTTGCAGTTCTTTTCTTTCTTTCTCTTGCCAAATTGCTCTGCTTAAAATTTTAAATGCTGCTGGGCTGATGCCTATAATCCCAGCACTCGAGAGGCAGAGCCAGGAGGACTGCTTTGAGTTTGAGGCTTACCTGGGATACATAGTCAGCTCGGGGCCAGCCTGCAAAGCGAGACCCTATCTCAAAAAGTTTTTAAGTGTTATATTAAACAGAAATGGTGGTAGTGAATATCTTTTCTTGTTCCATATTTTAGAGGAAATTATTTCTTTTTCTCTGTTTAGTGTGATGTTGGTTTTGGGTTTGTTACATCTAGCCCTTACTAAGTTGAGAAATGATCATTCTATACCTAGCTTTTCAGGATTTTAGCACAAAAATTTTCACAAACGTTTCTTCTACATCAATGGAGATGGGTCATGTAATTTTTCTTCTTGATTCTATTTATGCACCATATTGTTTATTGATTTTCATATGTTAAACTGTCCTTGTATCCCTGGAATAAAACCAGGTTGGTCATAACATATGATCTTTTTAATGCACTATTGCACTTAGTTTGCAAGGATTTCATTAAAGATTTTTACAACTATGTTCATCAAGGATACTGGTCTATTTTTTTTTCTTGTTGCGTCCTTATTCCATTTTACTTTCAGAATTATATTAGCCTCATAGAATGAATTTGAAAGTGTTCCTTCCTTTTCTATTTCATGGATTACTTTGTAGAGCTTTGGTATTAGTTCTTCTTTATAGGTCTCGAAAAATTCAGCAGCGAATCTATCTGGCGCTGAGTTTTTCTTTGTGGGAGACTTTTTGTTACTGCTTCAGTCCCATTGCTTGTTACTGATCTGCTTAGGTTTTTATATCCTCCTAGCTCCATTTTGGTAAGTTATATGTGTCCTGAAATGTACCCATTTCTTCCAGATTCCCTGATTTATTGGGAATGTAGGTTTTCAAAATAGTTTCTAATGATCCTCTGTATTTCAGTGATGTTTGCTGAATTTTATATCCAATTGTATTTCTTTTGGGTTCTTTTCTCTCTCTTTGTAAAACTTGGTAAACTTTTTTTTTTTTTTTTTTTTTGCTTTTTGGAGACAGGGTCTCGCTTTGTAGTTCAGGCTGGCCCTGAGCTCTCTATGGTGCCCAGGCAAGCTGCCGCGAACTCAGCAATCCTCCTGTCTCTGCCTCCCGAGTGCTGGGATGACAGGCGTGAGCCACCACGCCCAGCATTATATGTGGTAACCGGGGATCGAACTCAGGTCCTTGCGCTTGCAAGGCAGGCGCTGGAACCACCGAGCTAACCCTCCGGCCCTGGTAAACTTTTTTAGTTAAAAGTTTATGTGACCTTTTTGTCTTTTTGACTAATTTTAGCTTGAATCTGCATTGTTAAATATGAGTATAAATTCTCTTACTTGTTTTCAGTTTTCATTTGCATGGGGTACTGTCTTCTGTCCTACCTCTTTGCTAGTGAGGTATGTTTCTTGCAGAGAGCAAAGAGTTGAATCTTATTTATTTATTCAATGTGCTAGTCAGTGTTATGTTTTTTTAATAGAACTAGGACCCTTTTTATTCAGAGTGACAGTTGAAAGGTATATGCTAATTCCTGTCATGTTTTTGGTTTTGTTTTTCTAATGTTTGAGTATTTCCTAATTCTCATTTGCTTATCTACTCTCCTTTTTGTAGGATTCCTTCTGCAGTGCTGGTCTAGTGGTCATGAATTTCTTTAGTTTATGTTTATCTTGAAAGATCTTTATTTCTCTTTCAGTTCTGAAAGACAGCTCTGCTGGACACAGTAATCTTGGTGGGCAATTATTTTGTTTCATGGCTTGAAATACATCGTTCCATGGTGCTCCTCTTCCCCAGCTACCCCTGTAAAGAACCCTGCACTTATTCTGATGAGTTATAAATGACAGTATTTCTCTCTTCCAACCTTCAGTAATCTTTACTTGTCCTATACTCTTGACATTTTAGCTATAATATGACATGGAAGGTTCTTCTCTTGCTATGCCTGTTTGTGTTTAAAATGCTTTCTGTTCCTCAATGTCCCTATTTTTCCTAATATTTAGAACATATTCTTTTATTTCACTGGCTAGATTTTCTATGACGTTAGTACATACCTTAGTGCTTTTAGAGGGACTAATTTTATTTTTCAGGTACTCTAAAATATTTTTCTTGATGTGAAAGCAGTAAATACTAAAAGAATGATATACTGATTCAATTATATTTTTGATGATTTTTCTGTTCCTTTTAATATGCTCTTTAGGGTCAGATCATTACACTGTCAGCTATTTCTTAACAAAGCCACAAGGGTCCAACCATTGTACATGGCTGTGATAAAACAATGTACATTCTTCACAGTCTGTACTTCATAAATTTGTTCTACTACTATGTCAAGAGGCTTATTTCTACTATTTTACCATGATAATCAATATTTAGCCCAACTCAACCCAACATCTGAAGTATATGACATATTATCTGTTTTTTCTGTTTTTCAACTTTGGACTTGAAAATGAGAGGTTATAATACTTAGATCATATGTAGCCTTTGTGCAGCTGAAACAGTATTCTGGGGATGAAACTCAAGACAAGGAAGATAGGGAGAACTAGAAAAAAATCCAGATCCTCACACCACAGGGAACCATCATATCCACCCTTAGACTGCCCACCTTCAGACATCTAATTACAAAATCAGTAAAGGTCCTTATGACACAAGGTACAGTTACTTAAAACTGAACACACCCTACAACAGACTGCCATGTGATTGCAATACGAAGTCCACCTCTCCAGATCTATCCCTGACTCTACTGAAGGCTGATGTTAGAGAATTTGCCAGAACCATTTTAGATTTCAAACATATGTCGACGTGCCAGGGATTTAGCCCAACAGTGCAGCACCTGCCTGACAAGCATGAAACCCTGAGTTCAATCCCAGTCCCCTAAAATAAAATAAAATAAAATAAAATAAAATAAAATAAAATAAAATAAAATAAAATAAAATAAAATAAAATAAAATAAAATAAAATAAAATGAAATAAAAAATAAAATAACCTGTTTGAGAAATTCTTTCACATTCAGGAAGAAACTTATAATAAATCATCACTGCCTCAGTCAATAAGTATACAGTTCACAAAATATATTGTAGAAGCCCACAGGGTTATGTCATTCATAAAATATTTCAGTTTAAATTATTTATTGCCTACTTTTAAAAAATTGTATCTGATTGACTGAAACTATTTCCACTGTGTCATCCACTAGTGGTAACTACATGGTGTGGCTTCATGACTGTTCCTTCCTATACAAAGACTCAAGGTTCCTCTTGCACAACACTTTTTTCAGATATTATTTTAAAAATTTCTAAGAAGGATTTTTCAAAATAACTAGAAAGCACACTATTTCTATACTTTAGCAAATGTTGATATAGAATGTGTTATGAAGACAGTAATATTGATAAAACATTGCAGCAATGTAAAATTTTTAAAATTTTCACTTCAGGGTCAGAGATTTAGCTCAGTGGTTCCAGCACCTGCCTCGCAAGCACAAGGTCCCGAGTTCAATCCCCGGTAACCACATACAATTTTAGGTGTGGTGACTCACAACCCCCAGCAATCAATACCACATACCACAGTGCCGGGCGGAATCCCAGCACTCGGGAGACAGAGGCAGGAGGATTGCTGAGTTCCAGGCTTGCCTGGGCTACACAGTGAGCTGAAGGCCAGCCTGAACTACAAAGCGAGACCCTGTCTCAAAAAAAATTTTTTTTCACTTCATATTATCAATATTCAAGTGTTTTCATGTCTTCTTAATTTTTCCAATTTTATGTTACCATGGATTTTCACTTAATATAGAAACATTTCTCTGTATTTTATATAATCTTCAGTTTTAATTCTAATACTTTACCAAGAAGTAATGTTTTTCCATCTCAGTGTTCAAGTATAGTATTTGTGGAACATTTAGGACATTAAGATATGGTTTTCAGTTTTTGAAGGTTAGGAATAATGTTCAAATGCACACATTTGTTCAGCATATGTTTGTTTTTCATTACTTTCCTAAATTTTCTGGATCAAGAAGTTAAAAACATTTAAATTCCTCAACATATATTGCTATATTTTTTTTGGAAGCACTAAGGGTTGAGTTCAGAGACTTCTCACTGAGCTACATCCTTAACCTTTGTTTATACTCTATTGATTTCATAGGAAGTTTAACCAAGTTACAATACATTAGTATATATGCACTTTAACCTTTCCAGCACTGTTTTACATATACTAAACATGTGTTTATCACTAATTATTATTCTTGTAACTTGTATTTGTTCAGTTACTAGTGGCAGTGAAAGTTTTATATTTCTTGATTTATTTAGTGTTCTTCAAATTGTCTTTTCATTATCTCTCACCACCCTCTAGCTTTTTCAAAGGTTTGATCTGTGATTTGGACAAGACAATAGGTTATTTAAATGATTTAATAGGCAAACTTATCACATGTATAGCTGCCATGAAGAAATACAAGAAATTTTATACCTCCTTTGGAACTATTTTAAGCAATGAACCAATTTTCTATTAGTTCTCATAAAAACTAATATAAACTCTAAATCTAGATCCAAAAATCTCAATTATAGAAACATGAAAGAACTATATTTTAATAGCAGAAGATGTTTAAAGAATCAATTAGGCTCCAGTTAGCAGCAGTGTTAATGAGTTCAGGGTAAGTGTCCACTGCCACAAAACTCATGTGATTGTAGAGCTGTATTAATAATCGCTCTTCTCTGCATTCTTTAGCCCATGCTGGAATATTGTGTATGGTTCTGGGACATACCTCTGTGGAGCCTATCTTTATGGGAATGGCTAGGAAAATGAAATGACTCAATACTAGGTCATGGAAAGAATGGATAGATGGCTGAGTGTGTTTTGCCTGACATAAGGATGTTTCATGAAGGATGTTATTAATGATATGCAAACATTTAATTCTTGCTATGTTCTCTGAGCTTCTAAACAGGGCAGCAAGTAACTATGGCCACTGTATAATTATAAAAATGAGCACCTATTAGGCAGCTGACTTAAAGGAAGTTTCCCCCTTTTTAGTGTAAACAAGAGTGTCACACTTTGCACCAGAGTATAACAAGGGAAGTGAAGCAGTATTTCAGTTTTCACTCATCCCTTTGGTCATGGGCTTGTATGGATAATTCATTCAATTGTATGCAGTGGACCTGGCTATAAAGTCAATAAGTTATTATCATATACAAATCCAACCTGTTTTTTTTTTAAATAAAGGTTAGGTGTAATAAAGCCACACTCAACCTACTGTTCAGTGTGTTTTCCTCTACATAACAGACTTGGCTAGTGGGGCACCGGTTGTATGGTTCACAAAGCTAAAATATTTACTGTCTGACCCTTTGCAGAAAGCCTGTCAATCTAGCTCTCTAGTGATTTTAATAATCCACTGTCAGATGTTAGGATTTGAAGTAGCATTAGTAATTTGAAGAGTGAGTATTCATTCTTAAGAAGCAAATTTTGGGGGGAAAAATTTAGGTTCCCAATTCTTTACACCATTTGTTTGCCATTCAGTCCTGTGCCATTGTTAGAGATGTATATATTACAACATTTTGTATGTAAACCCACTGGTTTTAATTAAATAGGAAGAGGAAACTGAAGGGGTGGTCCAATAGCTTTGAAAGTCCCATGACAAAGGTCCAGCTGGATCAGAACAGCACACGAGCAAGGACTGAGCATTGTCAGTAACTTAGAATTCTGTGATCTCCATCTCCTAGCTCTGCTTCTCTCTGCATCTGCTATGGTCTGAATACTCCCCACTCATGCAGGAGCTTAATCCCCAAAGTATTATGTTAATGGTGTTAAAAGGTAGAAATTTAATCCCAATATTGTATTTAGAGGCCTTTGAGAAAAGACTAAATTATATAAAGTTATTAGAGGTGAGCCCATTATTGAATCCTGGAGGTTTTAAAAGAAGAGGGATAGAAATGGAAATAGAAATGGAAATAGGCCCATGATATGACCAAGCCATAGTGGCCCTTCCAAGAGTTAATGAGTCGTGATGTTTGAACTTTGAACCTTCAGAACCATAAGCCAAAATAAACCCTTTTACATTAAAGTAACCTTCCTCTAGTATTTTATTGTAGCAATGAAAAACTGATATAGTATCTATTTTATGTATTTTATAAATTTTTAATTAAAAGTTATATTATTAACATAGTTTTAAATTCCATTGTTATACAAAGCAAAGAACAACTATTCTGATCATACTTGATTTTCCTCTTTTATTTCCCAAAAGCAGCCACTTTCAACTCTTCAAACATTTCTTCTGTTCATTTTCTATGTAACATGACTATAATATAGTGCTGTCTTTATTCTCTAGTATTGTCACTTAAGTACTTCTTACTATGCATAAATTATAACAATTCTCTTTTGCTGTAGTTCCTAATATATGTATATCTGTTGTTCTTGTTGAATCAGTATTTAGTACTTATATTGCCATAATTATGTAAAGTAAAAATTTTAACAAAGTTTTCTAAAAAATATCTTGCAACTTCAGTGAGTTCCTGAAGACTGTAAATATGTGGAGGTGGATGTTTATTATTACTTATCTTTATACCTCTACTACTTTCTGCAATGCTAATATATGTAATCTTTCTACTGACAAAGAAAAGTCCTGGTCCTGATGGCTTTACTGCTGAATTCTACAAAACTTTTGAAGAAGAATTAATGCCACTACTTCTCATATGCTTTAATGAAATCAAAAGGGAAGCAAAACTCTCAAATTCATTCCTGGAAGCAACCATTACATTGATTGAAAAAGAGAAAAAGACCCAACTCAAAAAAAGAACTACAGACCAATCTCCGTAAAGAACATTGATACAAAAATCTTCAATAAGATACTACAAAGGAATACAGAGGCTCATTAAGAAGATCATACACCACTAACCAAGTTGGATTCATCCCTGGGATACAAGGATGGTTCAACATACATAAATCAATAAACATAATATACTATATTAACAGATTCAAGGACAAAAACCATATGGGCATCTCAATATATGCAGAGAAAGCATTTGACAAAATCCAACACCCATACATGATGAAAACCCTACAGAAAATTGGAATAGATGGACTTTATCTCAACCTAATAAAAACAATTTACAAGAAACCAACAACCAGTATTAATTCTAAATGTTCAAAAACTGACACCTTTCACACTAAGATCAGGAACAAGACAGGGATGTCCACTATCACCTCTCCTGTTTAATATAATGTGGGAAACATTAGCCTCAGCAATTAGACAAGAGAAAGAAATGAAAGGAATAAAGTAATCTTTAAATGCTTATTGGATGTAAAAAAAAAAAAAAACCTCAAGTAGATGTTGGTACTACTTTTAAGAAACTGCCATAGAGAATTTGTGCATTGGATGAGATCTTGGATTAAATTAATCTAAAATTTTTGTAGTTCCATGATCTACCAAAACTCATGGCTTCAGCTACCAATTATATTCTGACATGTCCTCAGAAAGACTGTATCGTATTTAACTTTGAATCTAGGGTCAAATGCAACATGTGGAAAAGAACAGATACATATAAATCTTTGAGAAATGAATTAAGGAAGGAAACACCATGTTTTCTATACTCCTACTCAATTCCCCATAGACATTGTGGTGCCACTTGCCTTCTGAGTCTACTTTTAAATTGTCCTTATACTTCCTCTTCACCAGTCTAAATTGTATCCATTGAGTGCTGACTCTCTTATCTGCATTAAAATAAGTATTTGCTACCTGTATCAAATTGGCATTTACTGTATCTTTTGGGATGACTAAGTCCAGGAATGGGAGGTATGTGAACACATACATTTCTCTTCATTTGAATGAGAAAAGCACATCTTCCTTCTGATTTCCCTGGCTTCCCACACAAACCCATTCCATGACTGTATTTACCCAGTGATTGGTTGATTTTGTCAATCTCAAAGTAAAATGTAGGTGAGACCCACTTTGTGAAAATCTGATATATTAAAATGGAAATGTAAAAGCTGAAAAGTAGGAAATATTGTATTATAAAATTATTTTTTACAAAATAATTCATAATGGTATCATATACATCATATTTCTGTTGAGCCACAAGTTTTAGGAGTATATGTAGCACAAAGTGAAACATAACAGCAATAAGAGATGGATTAAATATCTGCTTATTACAATACAGAGCAGGACATGTAAGCAGCGGAAATATGTATTATGAAAAAGTAAGGAAATTAATATTTCTTTCAGAAAAGCACCAAAAGCAATAATGATTGGTAAAGACCAGAATCCTATTAATGTTTCTCAACTCTGCCTTCAGCAATTTAGTATCACTGTTAGTTTAGATTCCAGACAGTAACAAATAGAACAAGGAGCACTATACCCTTTTCAGTTTCAAAATGACATCCTGCATGTGTGGATTTTGTACACACATATCCCAGCATAAGAATATTGGTCATTCAGTCTTTTCTAAAATGACAAAGATTTTAAAAAACATTTAATTTATATTTGGTATATTTTTACTTCTATCTATTGAGATGTCATATATATATGTATGTATGTATATATATATACACACACACACACACACACACACACACACACATACAAACACATAGCTTTTTGGCTGTTCTCATATAACAGAGGCTACTTGTAGGTGTAGGAAATGCAGTTCTTTGTAGAGTCAGATACAGTTTTTCCTGATTACCTAAGAGGCGTACCAACTTAAAATTATGAGTTTACCTTGTAGTACCTTGGTAATAATTATCATTACCAGGATTTTATATTCTAATTATTATCACACTTTACATTGCATTCACTGAGACTACAGTTATTATATCAATTTCTGTCATACAATAGAGGGAAGAGAGAAAAGAATATTATATTTTACTGAGCAGAGTACCAACCTCTGAGTAGAAACTCTTATCACATTAGTTTAAGTAATACATCATAAACACCAAGGTACATCCATCCAGAACTACCTGATTTTTGATTGGAGAAATGGTCTGCAGTGAAAGAACTGGATTTTCCTACCTTTTTTATAAAAGGAATTCTTACTTTGATAAAGGATTTTGGCCTTTGTTGGGGTTGCAAATCCATAGAAGTGTTTTGTTTGGATTTACACAGAATTTTAATAATCATGAAAGTTTACAAGAAATTATAGGTCTCTGGTCATTCTTAAAAAAAAAATATTGCTCCCGTTATCATTCCAACTTGAAAACCATACCTGTGGCTGAGAAGCTTTTTTATAACCTGTGTGTCCTTAGAAACATATTTGAATTTTTAATGCTTAAGTGTCTATTAAATTTCAAGCTTTAGCACTTAGTATTGATGGTACTGGTACACACACGCCTGCGCACACACACACATGCATGCACACACTGGAATACCACAAGATCCCTGCTCTGGAAAAATGAAACCAAAAACAAACAGTCATAAATGGGGTGGGGGCTTACAATTCTCATGTTCTTAACAACTTCCAAAGACTGCTGCAATGTTGGAATATTTTAGTCAACCAGTTTCCACTTTGTATTAATAACAACATTCAAAAAAATGTTGAAATTTCTCCCTTCCAAATTTCCACCATTGTAAAGAATGAGGGATATGAAATAAGGAGAAAGGAGTCAGACAGGCACAGAGAAGAAAGACAAGAGAAGAAAAACCCACAGCTTGGAGAATCCAAGTGACTCGTATGTGGGAAATTTGGGCTCCCTATTGTTATGGCTTATATCTACATGTCCCTCCAAGGCGAAGAGGATGATTTGCAATGAGTGTGATAACTTGATGAACTGATAACTCAACAAACTGATCGTTTGATGACCTAGAATTCGCAAAAGGCTACCAGTTTGCAAGATTCAAATTATATCTTCTTTCCAGCTCCAAAATTTCAGACAACTGTACTTGAAAGACCTAACACCAATTTTATCATAAAGGTGAAGAAACATGAATGTTTAATAGCCATGTGCATTATTTAAGATATTTCCATCAATGAATTATTAATTTTATGAGTTTTATATATTTAACAATGGTTACTTAACAGGAAAGATATCAAAAAATGAAGAATTTGTAATAAAACAGCATCGAATTTTTGAACCTCAACAGTTCTTTGGTGTACAAAGTCTAAAAAGTAACAACAGAAATAAATTCCTATATAAACTACAATGAAAATACAATAGAACTTTTTATAGCTTGTGTTTAAATGTACCCCTGAAGCTTCATGCCATCGTAAGTGGGGCATCTTCAGAGGTGTCTTGATCTAGAGTGTGTGACTAACTCATGCTGCAATGCTGGAATTAAGGGTATGTGATTACTAAATCAGTTCACTGATTGGTTTGACACAACCCTAATCCTGTAGCCTAGATTAGAAAAGGGGCACGAAAAAAAGTGCTAAGGCCTCTTGCTTGCTTGTGTTTGCCATTTTCTGCTTTCCGTGAACTAACTGGTTCTCCTCTGCATTGCCCTTCTGCCAGGCCATTCTGCCTCGGAGCTAGCTGACTACTGACTGTGTGCTGCCCCCGTTCACTTGTCAGCTCTCCAGTGTGCTCCACAATTTTTTTTGCACAACACCTTGGGGAGAAACTTTGTTTTTTCTCTACTGTAAATAATCTCTTATGATTGCCCATTCCAGTCCTCAAAGAAAATTTCTCCACGATATATTGTACTTGTTCTTCTCTTTTTAACTATAAAGCTATTTATGCCACATGTTTATAACCAAGTAAAACACAACCACTAGCCAATGTTTTGTGTGACATCACAGTTGCCAAACAACTCATCAACAACATCTACTCTGCCTTTTTTTTTTTTTTTTTTTTTGCTTTTTGGAGACAGGGTCTTGCTTTGTAGTCCAGGCTGGCCCTGAGCTCACTATGGTGCCCAGGCAAGCCGCCGCGAACTCAGCAATCCTCCCGTCTCTGCCTCCCGAGTGCTGGGATGACAGGCGTGAGCCACCACTTCCGGCATTGTGGTATGCGGGATCGAACTCAGGTCCTTGCGCTTGCAAAGCTGGCGCCGGAACCACTGAGCTAACCCTCCGGCCCCTCTACTCTGCCTTTTGTTTGTTATAAAAATTACCATCTCAGGCTTCTTTTTTGTCAAGGTTTCCTATCAATATTTCTATCATGATGCAATGTTGACCTCAGAAGTACCACTTTATTTTTCTTGGCCAATATGAGGCCAATGTTGTATCTTTCCAAAAATCTGAAGATTGTACTCTATGATTCTCTGTTTTGAAATTTCAACATTTCATTTGGAATTTCTGCTTTGTTTCTGCATACAGTTCCTATGCTGGTTAACTTGTGCTGTTAGCAAATGTAACATTGTTTGGAAACTGGTAAATCAATTGTCAAATGTCACAATCTGATTAGTTTGGGAAATGGGAGCAACAAGTGTGTTCACAACACCATTCAGTTTACTACTGTACAAATAAGGACTTGGTGGCTGAGTCCCATAATAAATTTCTAAATTAAAGCATAATAAGTCTGCGCATCTATGAGGACATAAATTTTTATGCCATATTTGACCCATTGCTTGCCATAGGCTTTTACATTCCTGTAATTACCATGAGAAATCCCTGCTAAGTACAGACCTATAAATGCTTTCAGATCATCTAGTGAAGTGTCATAATAAATAATTTTTCATATGCCTATTGATGCATATGGAACATTTTACTTGTATTTCAGCCTTTGTGTATAACACAACCTCTTATAACATTTTGTCTGCTATAATTTGAATGGTAGTGTATGCATTCTGTCCAACGGGTTTCACCCTTGCCAAGATCCTTAGTTGAAAGATGTCATATTTTTAGACCTAGCTCTAACATTGGATTGTTCCATTGGTTATGTAACTATTTTTGCAATCTTTCAATTAGTCAAATATGTACTCATGTTGCTGTTTTATTCATCATCTGAATCAAGGAGGCCTGCATTCTCTGTGTTTGTATGATTGCTTCATTTCACTGTCACAGGAATTTTGGCTTACATGACCAATGTCAAAGTCATTGTCATCTTCATCATTCATGAGTAATATGATGATTCACTTCTGACCTACTCCAAAACTTGTAAATCTGGATTTTCTTGTGCCATTGTACTGAACAGGGCTAATTCTACCAGAAAAATCAGAAGAAACTTTTTTAAAACATCCTAGTTGGATATGGTGTCTCACATCTGTAATCCTAGCTAGGAGACAGAGGTAGGAGGATGGCCATGAGTTCAAGGCTAGCCTTGGTTACATAGTGAGTTCAAGGCCAGCCTGAAGTACAAAGCAAACCCTGTCTCAAAAAAGAAAAAAACCTTTAAAAAATCCTAAATGTATAGAAATTGAGCAATAAGCATTTCATGGGTAAAACTCAACTGTTGCAACTCTGGAGTGCCTGTACACACTTTGCCATTTGTCAGCCAAGTGGATGAATGCACAGATGGGTTTTTGCTTTTCTCAGGTGCAGCTTCTATGAGCCATACACATTCATTTATGATAAAATACATGTTTTCATAACAGAAGAGTGAGAGTGGTATATTTTACCCCCTGTGGTGCTCAGGTAAACATACACAAAACCTGTTAGGTGGAGCCTTACTTGGGTAAAAATCCTGGTTTGACACTTTTGCATATGTGCACACACCTTCCTGTTCATCATACCAAGTAGATAAACACAAAGACTGCTTCCTGTATTCTCCAGGCATAACTAGTGAGATGCACAGCCAGCTACTATGATGCTAAAATGCAAATTTATACTAGTAAAGAATGGAAAATGGTTCTTGTAACACAGTGTTATGCCCTTTGTTGAAACCAGCCATGGACAACTCGTTGAAAAAGGCTTTGGCAAAGACTAAATTATGCTTCATTATGGGGATGTTCACTGAGAGCATTTCACTGGTGATCCTGCACTCCCACCTCCCAGATCTTCATACAGCCTTTATCTCTCTCTGGTTGTAACTCTGCTTGCTCTATGACACAGATACAGAAGTGTATCTATTATCCTTCTGTTTTTAAATGCCTTCAGAGTGCTTTCCTCTTGACCAAGGATTTTTAAGATGTGTTCCAATTTGAGATTGTTTAAAGCTTTTCAGAAGGATTTTAAATTGTTCATAGGTAAAGAATTTTTCCTTTGAAGTATGTCCTATTTGGAGGCACAAAATATGTACAATCTCTAAAACTGGCAAAAGAAAATACAGAGAAAGCCAATGGAATGGGTAATATTTAGAATCCATATTTATGAATGTCCAGTTAGTTTAAAAGTTAAACAAAAACCTAGGAACCGTGATCAGTGTTTCCCTCTAAAATATTTTCCTATTTTTTTTTTGAGAAAACGCACAGTTGTCAGAAGAGAAAATCAGCTAATATTTTATCCTAGGTTCAGCATACACTAGAAAAGTTTCAAAACATCCTCAAATTTATTTTTAGCTAAATTTTATCTCCAATCAAAGGTAAGGTAGAATCCTTAAAACATTAGAACTTAGATTTCGTTCCTTATATTTGAAGTATGAGAAATGAATAATTAAAGGAAATAGAGCAAAGTAGCTTCTACAAGCCTAGACTTTCATTAAAACTCTTACATACTGTTTTCAAATGCTGCTCATTTTTTGGTGTGGATATGGTCCATTAAGATGTCTGCATTGTGCATCCTTTGGGTGTGCTTAACACAGGGCTCTGCAAGCCTTCATTTCCTGTGGATGAAGTTGCCTGCAGTTCAGTGAACAATGATGTATGAAGCCCTTTCAAAAGAACAGCATTGGCCGGGGATTTAGTGTAGTGGTTCCAGTGTCTGCCTCACAAGCGCAAAGTCCCAAGTTCATTCCCTGGAACCACATACCACAATGCCAGGTGTACTGGCTCCCAGCATTTGGGAGGCAGAGGCAGGAGAACTGCTCTGAGTTCGAGGCTAGCCTGGGCTACATAGTGATTTCAGGGCTATCCTGAACTACAAGCAAGACCCTGTCTCAAAAAAAAGAACAGCATTCATGATAGAATGGCCACACTTTTTGGAGCATTGAACCCTTCAGGATAAAATGGAGCAAACTTCACCAAGTCAAATAGGAACACAAGTATACACTATCCAGCTCTATTTAAGCAATGGGAGGCACAAAAAAGAATACATATGAGCTTACATAATGAGGTTTTAGTAGGCTCTCATGAACAAGTCAAACTAAATCATCTACTGAGCACACTCAGTACAAGAGTGTTGATGAAAATGTTGAATTCAGTGTAAGACCTAGAAAGATTTTCTGTTCAATGAGACATATTCCAGCCTCCAGGCTTGGCCCCAGAGGACTTGAAGGAGATGGTATGGTCCACTGTGAGATGTTCCCACTGGACTCTGCCACCATTAAAGCACCTTGGGAGTCCTATTGGTGGAATTAGATAAAGATCACAACTAAGTGGAAAGCACAACACCTGCCATGAAAGGCTTGATCCAAACTATCAAATGTATGGTATTTTTTTCACCAAATTGAATTTCACTAAACCAATTAGTGAATCTCAGCCCTATTCTTTTTTTTTTTTTTTTAAGACAGGGTCTCACTTTGTAGTTCAGGCTGGCCCTGAGCTCGCTAGGTAGCCCAGGCAAGCCTGGAACTCAGCAATCCTCCTGCCTCTGCCTCCCGCGTGCTGGGATTACAGGCGTGAGCCACACCTGACACTGTGGTATGTGGTACTGACTGCTGGTGAGCATGAGTCACCATGCCTGGTATTGTTGTATGTGGTTACCAGGGATCGAACCAGGGACCTTGCACTTGCTAGGCAGGTGCCAAAACCACTAAGCCAAATCTCCAGTCCAGCCCTACATATTCTTTAAGATAATGAACACAGGGCCGGAGATTTAGCTCAGTGGTTCTGGCACCTGCCTCACAAGCGCAAGGTCCTGAGTTCCATCCCTGGTAACCACATACAACAATGCTGGGCGTGGTGACTCACGCCCACCAGCAATCAATACCACATACCACAGTGCCAGGCGTGGTGGCTCACGCCTGTCATCCCACCACTCAAGAGGCAGAGGCAGCAGATTGCTGAGGTCGAGGCTTACCTGGGCTACAGAGTGAGCAGAGGGCCAGCCTGAAGTACAAAGCGAGACCCTGTCTCAAAAAAAAAAAAAAAAAAGTAGTGATGAGTCACTACGACATATCCAGTTGCCCAAAGGACGACTCACTCAAAAAATTTCATCTTTAACAAATACAGATGTACAAAAATAATGTGTTCATTTACTGGGGATAAATTTCATTTATTGGTGACGTGAGCCAATGTGATAACGTACTATTATGGCATCAAATTTGCCAAAGAAAACAAAGAAAAAGAAAAGAGAAAGGTAAAGATAAAGAAAATGGAGACAGAGAAGTGATAAAGATTAGAGCTCTCTGAAAGTCCACATAATTTATATCCCCAGTACTAGAAATGAGACAAACATGAAATGCATAGATAGCAAATTTTTTAAAATGCTGACAATTTGAGTGGGGCAGGGAGGGATTTTCTTTTAAAAAGACAGAAAAAGAACTAAAACAAAATTTGACATAATAAAAAATGTATTACAGCCAAAGATTATGGGCCATGGCTTGAAGACAATCCATAACTGGCCAATTTTCACAATTACTATTTATATTTTAAAGTACTACATTACAACAAGTAGCTGCTTTTTGTGGGGAGGAAGAAGACTCTCCTTCAAAAATATATTCACATTCCTTTTCTACATGGTGCTGCTTTTCCTGCAATTCCTCTATGATTGAATGTACATCAGCATAAGCATTCCCCATTATATCTTCTTTTTTTCAGTGTCATGGTTCTGTTTTGTAAGAATGTAGATATTCGTTCTATGCAATCACAACCAGTCAAATGGGGGGGAGGTGATACTGATAAAAAAAGCAACACTACTGTATTTTTATCCTATTATACATATAATAATTATTTTCACAGCAAATCATATCTGCCAGCTTTTTCAGGAAAATGTGGCTTTAATTCATTAAAAGGTTTGGGAACTTGATCAGCTGGAAGGAATATCAATGTAGACAAATTATATTAAGCTGATCTTTTCATTGCTGTTGTATCTTCTGACCTGATCTGGATCATCTGCCAGGAGGATTGGTCTGATTGGAAAAATACAAACTTTAATGAGTTTACTTTCAACAGCTTTTATTTCACCTAATTTCAAGAATTTCGTTATCATCTGGAGATTCCTGGAGAGTCCATTGAAATTCATTTTCTTCTACAAAGCACATCAAGTGCTAAAATGACTATCTATGAAGAACTTCACTTTTTCATCCATTGGTCAGCTTTCTATCACTGAGACCAAATACCAGACATAAGAGGTATGATCGAAAGATATGGGAATGTTTAAATGTTTAAAAATATATTACAGCCCACGGTTGTAGCTCAGTGATGCCACATGCCTACCTGGTAAGCACAAGGCCCTGACTTCAATCCCCAGTACCACAAAGATAGATAGATAGATAGATAGATAGATAGATAGATAGATAGATAGATAGATAGATAGATAGATAGATAGATAGATGATAGATAAAGTATTACAGTGAAAGACACTTTACCATTAATGCCATTCAGAATAATCCTTCTTGCTTCATACACACTAACACCATTGCTGTAATGATTTTCTAAAGTAGGCCTGGAAGTTCTCTCGTCTTTAGTTCTACTGTATGGCAGCCTCAATGTTCTCGATCGATTCAAAGCATTTACGATAATTTCTATCAAGTAAAAACACAACAATATGTCTTCATCAACCTTACTCACTGGATCTGTCACCACGCAAGAGCTTTTCCCCAAAGTCAAAATGACTGTGAAAAGAAAATGTTTTGAATCAAGTCAGGGAATCAAAATAGGAAAATAACAGTGTAACTGAAGACACTCAAAAAATTCCAAGAACAGTGAAATAAAATGCATTTGAAGAAAGGGGGAATATTTTGAGGGGAATTAATAGCCATATGTTTTACTATAGTACTTTTTTAAAAAAATTAAACACTCACTTTGGGTTTTGGTCACTCTACTTAAAAGAGAAAAGGGTTATTTTAGCTCCTGGTCTCAGAAGTCTCAGTCCTTGGTGGGCTGGCTCCAAGCAGAAAGGTCTAGTGTAAGGGCCAGACAGAGGAAAGCCTCAACTCACAGTGGCCAGAAGCCAAGCATAAGAGATTAATACAGTTCCCAGGTTTGCACCACCATGACCCACCCAGAAAAAAATCCAGAAGTGCGCTTTATTAATGTCCTACGTGTCTCTCCAGCCAATCTAGTTGACAATCAAGATTAACAATCATGTCATCAATACATAAACATGGTGGATAAATTATGGAATTTTCAGATCTAACAAAGGCATGAATTGCATGTGTATTTTTTAATTGAATTCTTTATTGGTACACTTTATATACAGTTCAATCACACTCAACACTGGGGAATTTATAGCAGTATATGACATGAGTTAATTCTCATTTTTACCCATATCCCTACCCACCCCACAACCTACAACGCACCCCCTATACACATGTGCTTTTTCTTTTCAAATCATATTTATTCTTTCCCCTCATTACTTTCCCCCACCACATTCCCTTTGAGTATTTCCTATTTCACAAAATCTATCATACATTCTAGAACTCATTTACATCTACAGGTTCTCATGTACAGGTATTCTTTTTAAGAGCAGGGACAGTTTTGAAAAGTTCCATCCATTAGTCAAAGCAAAACTGGTTCTGTTTTTTCTATATTGGATTTACTGGTACAAATAAGTCTATTGTCTTCAATAGTCAAATCCATAATCCAAAATAGTTCACCACTTGTTATTTTTTTAAGCATTTGAGGAAACTTTCTTTTAACTGTCTAATGAGTATCCTTTTCTAAAGGCAAGAATGGTGCTGTGCGTGGAGGGACAGCAATAATAATGATTTCATGATTTTTTGACTATCTTGTGCATAAGTGAAAATGTATTCATCCCTTACCCATAATTCAACTTTCTACTCTATTTTATATGGGAACTGCAGTTCTTAGGAGTTTGGCTTTCAGGATTTCAATTTTTGACATTTTAATCTTTTAGGTTTGTGATTTTAAGGATTTTGATCATTTAGAATTTTAGAATTTAAAGATTTTGAGCTGTTAGGATTTTACCATTTGAGATTACTATGTGCTAGATGACTGTGTTATTTGGGATTATGATCAGCATCATTTGTAAAGGTATTCTTTATGAAGTATGGTAGTCCTATATTTTTTCTTTTACTGAGATTTTTTAGCATGAATCAGTACTGGATTTTGTTAAATGTCTTTTGTACATCTCTTGCTATGATCACATAATTTTTTTCTTTGGCCTACTCATGTAAGGGACTATATTAATTTTCAAATGTTGAACCAGCCTTTCATATTTGGGATAAATCCCAGTTGGTTAGGGTGCATAATTCTTTTTATACATGTCGAATTAAATTTGCTAATAGCTGGTTGAGGATTTCTGCATGTATGTTCATGGGATACACTGGTTTGTATTTTTCTTATAATATTTTTGTCTGGTTTTGGAATTCAAGTACTGTTGGCCTCATTTAATGGATCAGGAAGAGTTTCCTTTTTTTCTATCTCTGAAAGAATTACTGATTTTGTATAATTGCTTTTTTAGATATTTGGTAGAATTCATGAGTTAAACTGGGCCTGGTGCTTCTCTTATAAAGTTTATTATTGATTCAGTCTTTTTACTCAGGTTGTCTATTTCTTCTTGTGTTAATTTGATAGGTGATCTCTTTCAAAGAATTGATACATTTTATCAAAGTTATCAAATTACAGGCATTATTTATAGTATACTTATTGATCTTTAATGGGTACCAAATCTGTACTGCCTTTTATTTCATTTCTGATATTAGTGATTTGTGTCCACTCTCTTTTTTCTGAGACACTGAAGGATTATAAAGTTTTCAAATCTCCTTGGACAACCAGATTTTGACTTTGTTGATTTTTTTTCTATTTCCAGTTTTCAATCTCTTTGATCTCTGCTCTAATTTTTATTCTCTCTTATCTTCTACTTAGTTTGGGTTTAATTTACTCTTCTTTTTCAGAATTCCTAAGAAAATTTAGATGACTGGTTTTAGATCTTTTCTAATATCTTTTTGATACTATCAATTTCCTTCTAAATATATTATTTAAAGTATGTTATTTATTTTGTAAGTATTTCAGGATTTTCCAGCCAACTTTCTGTTTTGGGGATCTAATTCCATTTTCAATCATTGCATGATTCCTATTCTTTTAAATTTTTAAAGTGTTATTTATGGCTTAGAATGTGATCTATTTTGGTGAATATTCCATATGAATTTGGAAAGAATATACATTCTGTTTTTCAGTAAAGCAATCTCTTGATTTCCATTATATGCAGCTAAGACATGATTTTTTAAGTTCAATTATATGTTCTTACTGATTTTCTGCCTGCTGTATCTGTTA
Organism: Thryonomys swinderianus; assembly: GCA_004025085.1. Classification (NCBI taxonomy): domain Eukaryota; kingdom Metazoa; phylum Chordata; class Mammalia; order Rodentia; family Thryonomyidae; genus Thryonomys; species Thryonomys swinderianus. The sequence goes on along the minus strand of PVIC010000137.1, from coordinate 55,066 downwards.
ATTTCTGATAGAGGAGGGGGTGATGTCTTCAACTAAAATACAGTAAAGAATTCATATATTTCTCCTTACCATTCCATCTACTTTAACCTCATATATTTTCATTCTCTGTTAAGCACATACACATTAAAGACTGTTATATCTTCTTGGAAGATCCTATTACTCTTATATAAATGCTTTCTTTATCCCTGATAATTTTCCTTGCTCTTAAGTTTTCTTGCTCTGAAGTCTTAAATTAATGTAGCCATTCCTGATCTTTTTAAAATTAGTATTAGAGCCAGGCATGGTGGCTCACGCCTGTAATCCCAGCACTCAGGAGGCAGAGACAGGAGGATTGCTGAGTTTGAGGCTTGCCTGGGCTACATAGTGAGCTCAGGGCCAGCCTGAACTACAAAGTGAGACCCTGTCTCAAAAAAAAAGAAATTAGTGTTAGAATTGTCTCCCTTCACCTTTTTTTATTTTGATGTTCTTATTCTTATTTTAGAGTGGGTTTCTTATAGACAGTATATAGTTGGGTGATTTTAATCCACCCTGAGCCTGTACCTTTCAGTTGGTGTGTTTAAACCACTGATGTTCAAAGTGATTATTAATAGAGCTGAATTAATATATACAAACTTTGTTACTGTTTTTCATTTGATACCCTTGTTCTTTTTTTGTCTGTTACTATTTTTAAACCTTTGTGGTTTTAACTGAGCATTTTATATGATCCATTTTCTCTGCTCTCTTAACACACCAGTTATATTTTCCTTTTTACTTTAGTAGTTCCCCTAGAGTGTGCAATATACATTTATAATAAATCAAAGTCCACTTTTCAGCAATAATATACTACTTCACAGGTAGTGCCAGCTCTTTATAATAATAATTCTAATTCCTTCCTCTCATTTTCATTATTAACATCATTTCATTTATACATATGCAAAATACACATACATATGCACATACACATACATATTGCTATTATTTCAAACAAATAATTTAGTTAGGAAAATCAATAATTTTTTTTCATTCTCCAGTGTTCTTCCTTTCTTTAGTTAGATCTGAGTTTCTAAATATATCACTTTTCTTCTCTCTACAGAAGTTCGCAACATTTTTTTTGAGAGGCAAATTTACTGCTAGAAATATCTTCATTTTTTATCTAAGAAAGTCTTTATTTCTCCTTCACTTTTTTCTGTGGGGCTAGAGGTCAAACTCATGGCTTGCACATGGTAGATAAGTACTCTACACTGAGACACTTTCAGATCCAGGCCCTCTCCTTCATTTTAAAGAAGGATTTAATAGCATACAGAATTTTAGGCTGTTGGGGTTTTTTTCTCTCAAACTTCAAGTATTTCATTCTAATCTTATTTACATGGTTTCAGAGGAGAGTTAAGCCATCATTATCTTTGTTTCTCCTTCTGCTGGAAGTGAAGGATATTTCTTTAACATTCACTGTGAGAAACCAGAGCAATGAATGAAGATAAAACTCAGAAGTGTGGGGGCTGTCAATGACTTGGTCTTATTGGAGGTTTTACTTCTTAGACTGTCCACACTAAACCCCAGCATTTCCTCAGTTACAATTCAGGTTTCCCTTTCTTGATACTGGTCCCTGCAGAGGTTTCTGCTCCAGTAGCTGATTTTCAGAATTCACAGGTCAACGCCACCCATTTAAGGGGCACAGGTTTTTCCTATGAGCTCACTTCTTTTATAAATATAAGACAAGTTGATTGTTCAGTTTGTTAAACATTTTATTTGTCAGGACAGACGGCTTTCAAATTTCTTTTATGCCAGACCAGAAACCAGAAACTGTATAAAATTTTAAAACTTCATTCAACAAAAATATTTTTAAAACACTGAAATTCCATATGTCACTTTCTCCCTTCCAAATTTCTACTTCTCGGGAAAATAAATGTTTGTATTAATTTTGAGGCAAGAAAGGCTATTTTTTCACATAATAGTTGTTAGTCAAGTGGCTGCCAGTATATCTACAAATACTGTGTTCAAACTATTTCTCACGTTTTTAGCATACATATATTTTTTCCAAATAAAGAAAAGCATTTAACTTAATTACACATATAGAAACATACCTACATATTTCCTCTAACCCAATATTTAATTCCATTAATATCACAATTTTAATCAATATTCCTTTTTCATGTTATATGATTTTTATAAATATTATTTCCAGCTAAACATCTGAAATGATATGATTAAGTTTTTTGCTTGCTTCTTCTTTGTCCTCTTTAGAGTTATTAATAGCTCCCCTCTCACTTGTTTCGTTCTCTCTGCATACCTATTTCTTATTCATATCCAGACTTCCACACAGAACTATAAATACTCAAAGCCTTCAATGCATGCAGTAAAATGTCAGTTTCATTACTTCTCAGGAACTTCCTGCTTGGCCTCCTCAAGCTTGTGCCAATCTGAATTAGCATTTGTCTTGACCGGCTTCTTTGCTGTCTCCCAGATGGTGTCCTTACTAGCATCCCAGAGTCCCTCTCATCTCTATCCTACGTTGGATGCCTTCAGGTACCTGGACTGTATGGCATCACCTTTCACAGTGTACTCCTTCATTTAGTAGACTATGCTTCCAGTAGTTTCTTGAGTTAAGTTTTTGAGAGCTTGCTACCTGCCACTTGCAATTGATTTAAGTAGGTAAGAATTCTCAACTGGGAGTTGCTCGCACTGAAGAATGGATGGTGAGTGGAATGGACCCATTGATTGCCAGAGAGAGCCAAGCCATTTGTTGGGAATCTCAAACATCAGTATCTATCGGTTTTTTTCTTGATTAATCCCCAAGAAAAGAATCCTCCAAACTCCTACCTGTGTATGTAGTTTGTATAAGCTGTGTGTTGACATTTTCTTGGCTCTGTGTAGGGGAACCAGAAGGTTCTGCTGCAGGGAGGAAATATGCTACCTACTTACTATATATATAATCATAAATTTCCAAATTACACTAGAAATTTAGGGTGAGAAAGATCAAGAATTAAATCAGCCTGATGTCTTGGACCGGTGGTATTTTACAAAGACCCTGGGTTTAATCTACAGAGCTGCAAAACAAAACAAAAATCTAGTTTGGTATTAGATTATCAAAAGTGCACTTTTATCTGATACATTACAAAATTAATTTCATTCAGTTAAACTAGATCAATTTTATTCTCAACAATGGGAAAGCAGGATTGTATAGGAGTGTATCTACTTCCTTTGTTCCCCACTCCATCCCCATAGCATTAAGTCACAGATACTTCACAGACACTTTGTTCCCAAGCATATTTAGGACTTCAACATAACATGGATTTCTTCTGAAGGAGAAAAGCAGTTTAGTTTTCTAACACATTTATCTGGTAGAGGCAGCTTTGCAGTGCAACTACATGTACTTTTTGTGTCATGGGAGATCTTGGATTTGCCTTATTGGCATCCTTTCCTTACTCTATCAAGGTGACATCACAAAGCACACTAGCTGCCATCAGGTCAAGGTACTGTGCAAGGAGAAAAAGGAAGTGGAGTGGAAAGAAAGATTTTCCTGACCCATTGTCTGAGATATGTTGTTAATCATAACCTTCCAGAAGAAAGGTTAGTTTGAGCAATATGTCAATAGCCCGAGGAGAACAAAACTGTTCTTAAGGGAGAATATAACAGTATCTCATCTCTTACCAAATAGCATTTTCTCTTTCTTTTCCTCTTTTTTAGATCACAGATGTGATCTGTGCACTCATAAGGCAAGAACTTTTACCTAAGTCCTTCCGGCAGCCTTAAGAACTGTAGAAGAACATCAAGGAATTGACTCTGTGCTTTCACTGAATGTTATGGAAGTAGCTAAGCAAACTCTATAGTTTTTGCTATTCATGTATTTGAGATTCCCTTAACTTTTTCACTCAGTCTAAAATCTGTGTAACAAACTTAGCTGTGCAGGTGGTCTTGTCCCCCTGATTGATGGCACTCTGACCAGCAACACTTCTCAGAGGATCTCCCATCATGGACTACAGAGCACTAGCTGTGGGGCAGGTGAGTTCAAATTCTGACCCTGTTACTAAGGTCCTGAGTGATTTCGTTTGCATGTGTGAATTAATATGTCCTTTAAGTAGAAACTGAAAGTTATGAGACTTACTTGCTTCCTTTCTTTGTTTTTAGAAAACATGGAGCTAAATGCAATGCTCCTTGGTATCAGATGTGTCTCACTTGAGGTAACAGGTAGACCTCTTTCTTGGTCTCCTTAGATGATCTTTTCTGTGTTTATATGCCAGTGACTCGTTTTGGACTTCAAGTTTCAATGCTGAGCTAGATAAAGTCATCAGGTACAAATCTAAAATAATGTGCACCTTTCGAGTGCTCTGTCTTTAGGTGGCTCTTGTGGCAGTGTCACTGCTTGTCACAGCTTTTGCCAGGTAATTGGTATGATCTGCTGATTTCATTTCTTTTGTACCTTCTTTTATAAAAATAGGGGCTGATTTGCTGGGTGTGGTGGCTCACACCTGTAATCCCACCACTCGGGAGACAGAGGCAGGAGGATTGCTGAGTTCGAGGCTTGTCTGGGCTACATAGTGAGCTCAGGGCCAGCCTGAACTACAAAGCAAGACCCTGTCTCAAAAAAAAAAAATAGGGGCTGATGCTAATGCTTAAAGGTCTGGTTTCTAAAGTTGTAGACTTTGCAGGAAATTAATGAAAAGGAAGAAGTATATCAAGCTATATCATTTTTATTTCCTATCAGTAGAAATCATATGAGTTTATAAACCAATTAATTTGACCTAGAATGCCATCAAGAATGTACTTTTATTTTGTCGAAGTACATAAGCAATTCATTCAATAAATATTGATTATCATGTGAAAGGTCTAGTCTCAGAATACAGACATAGAAACAGATCTTATTTTTAAAAGATGTTGTAGTCTAGTGAGAAAAAATAATGAGCAAGTATAATAACATAGTAAAATGCTATAGAGATATACATTGAACCCAACTATGTCGGACAGGGATTGATTTTTAAGTGACTTAAAATGTACTTAGCTTTCATAGATAACAGCTTTACAACAAGGGGTAGCCAATGCATGATACTTGTAGATGTTCCAAGTCCTTGTCAATACTTGCTCTCATCTTAAATTTAGCCATTCTGGCAGATCGCTCCTGGTGTTTTATTTGTGGCTTTAATTTCCCTTTTTCTGATAAGCAGACTTCCTAAGGCAACAGGTGAGAAAAGACAAACAGAAGAGGTAGGATTACAAAGAGAGGCACTAATGCATACCAGACAGCACAGAGCCTAGAGATGATGACGCACACGATAGGAGGCAGGGATGACAGGAGACGGGGCAGGAGAGAACACGAACTGGAGAATGGCTGGAGTGTGGGTTGCACAACATACTAAGAAGGCTGAAGTGCTCATAAAGACATCAAATGCGGCCATCACACAGTTTTTAAAGTAAGAAATAAATGTAACCAGACCTGATAGTAAATGAACTTTCTCAAAATAGTGGGGAAGACAAATTGGAGGAAGCAATGCTTGGGACAACAAGAGAAGAAAGTTGTTAACGGGCCCAACAGGAGATAATAACATCGAGCACATGCGAAAAAGGTGGTCATAAGGGACCTTTAGACAACAGAATAGACAGCTTTGGCTGAACAGGTTTGGTGAGTGGGGAGCCTAAAATGGCACCCCGGCTTCTGGACTAACAAGTGGTAAGATGCTGATCATGTTGCCAACTTTTTGGGTATTTATACCATAAGTGGTGGTAGAACATCTAATTAGGTATGTTTCTTCATATATCTCAGGATTGGGGCAACGGGTCCTGAAGGTCCAACAGTGCCTTGTCCTGAAAAGAGTTAGGAAGATTTTGTTTTCAAAGTTTAGTCTAGAGGGTTATCAAAGTTTACTTGGCAAAGTGAAGAAAGGAGTCCTGGAAAAAGGAGATAAGTGTAAAATTCTCTGGCCTCTGAGTGGGAGGTTCCCTGAGGTCAATTTCGCATTAGTGAAGAGTATTTCTATGAGGCACGTATCTCTGCCTCTCCCAGAGCATCCTCTAAAGTCGGCATGAAGCCAAGGGCCAAAAGCAACACGATAGCAAAAAGCAAAAATATAAAACACTGATTTCTATGGACGACATATTGATCACCAGCAAGTGTTGTGGGTAAAACCCCCAAAGGGGTGAAATTAATCTAGGGTTGCCTATGCATGAAAGGCGAAAAGGATCAAGACGATAGGAAACATTGTTTAAGGGATCAAAACCAGCTGGAGAAGGCTAAGAAAGATCATTCAGAAAAGCAAGAGAAGAACCAGGAGATAGCAGTGTCATACAATTCAAAGAAGTGAGTTTAATGAAAGAAGGGATTAATGTGGCCAAGGACTGGAAAGAGAATTTAAATAGTGAAGGATTCTAAAGTGTTAAAAAGTATAAATGACCTTATGGGAGCTGTTTCACTACAGTGATGAGATATAAGGACAGATGGAGCACTTCAGCAAATGATCAATGAAGAGGTGCACAGAATATTTTCTGATCTTTCTTAAAGGTTGACAATGAAGTAGGGAAAACAGAGACTACAGGAAAAAGAATTTTCCTTTAGTACACTAGAAGACACAGCATGGTAAAAGGTTATCAAGTAGAACCCAACAGTAATAGGGAGATTAAAAAACTGGAAAAAAGGAAAAATTAAGAGAAGAAAACAGAAGCATCAGAAGGAAAATGGATAGTGACATCTCAGAAAGAAGAGATTGTCCCTGGTTAAAAACTACTTTAAAAGCCTCAAGAAATATCAGGACAGAAAATAATTAGGCAACTAGGATATCAATAAGGATTTTAGGGGGAATTTGGGGGCAGAAATGAGAATAAAAGGAACTAAGAATCAAAGGTTATATGGGAACTGAAAACAGTGTTTAAAAGTATGTTTTCAAAAACACTTGGCTATGATCAGAAGAAGATACATGAATTCTTTGAACCTGCCCATCACTTCTACTAGACCCTCATCTCCTCTGGAAAAGGCTGGACATTTAGCCAAGAAAAGTGAATATTACGGGCACACCTGTCAGCCAAGGTGGGCACCCAAAGTAATAAAGATTTGCTTTCTCTTGATGAAACTCTTTCTGAGAAAAATTAAAGGTCTACTCATAGTTCAACACCATATATACAGTGACACTACTGGAGGAGATTTGTATGTGATTTTGAATTTATAAAATACTCTTTCACCTGGAGATTAACTGTTGTTCAGAATCATAATATCAATTAATCTCCCTTTTAGAGATTACATCTTTCTTTCCTATATATCCTTGTATTTTGAACCATGAATAGGCAAGTAAAGGACCATTAAGGATTCTATAAACAAGTCTTTGTTTACACCACCATGATTTCAGAATGTCTATGTAATCAGCAATACAACTTTTTTTTTTTTTTTTTGAGACAGGGTCTCGCTTTGTACTTCAGGCTGGCCCTGAGCTCACTATGTAGCCCAGGCAAGCCTGGAACTCAGCAATCTTCCTGTCTCTGCCTCCCAAGTGCTGAGATAACAGGCGTGAGCCACCATGCCTGGCACTATGGTATGTGTTATTGATTGCTGGTGGGGGTGAGTCACCACACCCAGCATTGTATGTGGTTACTGGGGATTGAACTCAGGACCTTGTGCTTGCGAGGCAGGCGCTGAAACCACTGAGCTAAATCTCCGGCCCCCCAGCAATACAACATTTTTGTAAGCCAGATAAATTAATGATTGCTAAATCATTAATGGAATCTGGCTTGTTGCACTCCCCTCCCCCATGTAATTTATAGATATAGCTTACTCATTCTGTATGCATGAGTACTTATAATTATGCCCTTACAGCTAACCAGGATTTTCAAAAGCCAAGTATAACCATGGGCTGTGGCTTTTATTAGTCACAGTCTCCGGAAGTGTTGATTCAGCTGAGCAGGAAGCGATAGAAGCATTCAGTCTGACTTGGTTAATAGTCACTCGTGGGGGATGGGTGTAGAAGTGAGTAGAAAAAAAGATAAGCGAACACTTAAAAGAATTCCATTTTTCAAAGCACTTCTTCCTATGGTTAGGACCAAGCACTTCTTTTTCTTATGTTGCAATGTGTTCAGATTCACAATGAGTTACAAACTTTATAGCATTCTAACTATGATAGTTGAGCAGAAAAAGGGTGGGGAGGAAATTGCCACAGATGCCTGTTGGCAGTTGGAGATAAATACTTTGGCACCATTTAAAAATATTTAACATCCTCTGCTTCCGTTGTGTAAGACACAATAGGTATAATTTCATTCTTATTTTTCAAATATTACAACTCAAATAGCTGAGTTGCTATATCTAGATACTAAAGAGGAAGAAAACAAAACCACTCTTCAAAATTCTAAAAACAAGATCATGTGCAGCTATTTGGGAACCCCCTACCTTTCCAAACACTAGAGATCATTCTTAGATTTCTGCACCACATATAAATAAAAGCAAACACTAACTCAAAATGCAGGTGCTAAGAATGTCTGGGGTATGAACAGACTTACTTTTTCTGAGAGAGGTTTTTCTTTGCTCATTTTGAAATTTTACCTCTTCCTTATCTCACCCACTATACAGCCTAAACCTGATACTGATCTCTGTGATACACAGAGAATTAGTAATATGCAACATGTATTAAGAGTGCCCCAACATTGTCTGTGGGGTTTTCTTTCAAGCTATTGGCACTCGCCCTGAAGCTTTTGATGCTAATTTTAACAGTGTGCAAATAAAATTTACAATGCAACAGTCTGTGCTCATATTCCTTCCTCAAATGGTGGCCTTAATGATAGTTGAATAAAACATCAGTGAGTTACAGTTATCTGCTTGAATCACCCAAAATAACAATCAAATATAAAGAAACAAATAATAATTACTATGTAAGAATCGCTTCCAAACTGACAGCCAAGTGGAGGTCACCATCAGTTATAAGATTCATCCCAGTTTCAGACACATCAAAATATAAAAACAAGCAAACAAAGGGCATAATAGAAAGAAAAGAAGGACTATTCTAATAACCCAGATAAGAACTAAGTGAGATACTAGCCATGGGAAGTGGGGTAAGGGTTGGATAAAAGGCAAATTGGAAATTTGTAGGAACTGGTCTTGGTACTGAAAGGAAGTTAAGAACAAGGTCAAAAAAGGAATAGAAGGGCCAGAGATTTAGCTCAGTGGTTCTGGCGCCTGCCTCGCAAGTGCAAGGTCCTGAGTTTGATCCCCAGTAACCACATAGAATGCTGGGCATGGTGACTCACGCCCATCAGCAATCAATACCACATACCACAGTGCCGGGCGTGGCGGCTCACGCCTGTAGTCCCAGCACTCAGGAAGCGGAGACAGGAGGATTGCTGAGTTCGAGGCTTGCCTGGACTACATAGTGAGCTCAGAGCCAGCCTGAACTACAAAGTGAGACCCTGTCTCAAAGAAAAAAAAAAAAAAGGAATAGAAGATGATATCAAAATGTCAAGGTTATATGTCTACATAGGAAATGATGAAAGTATCAAAAGGAAAAATTAGTTCAGTTTTAGATATACTAAGTATGACGTTCCACTTCACACTGGATAGATGTTTCCAAGATACACATAGATGCTTGACAGAGTTGCTTCATCTGAAGATACCAAATTAGGAGACATCTTCATAGAACTGGAGGACAATGCCCATTGATGGTCCACTGAGTTTTAAACATAAACAACTCCAAGAGGAGCAGCACCGTAATGGTCAGTGCTCATATACAAACAACAGAATATTCCATACTTACATTAAAAGGAAAGGGATTTATTATAGAATATTAAGTGAATTACCTACAAGACTAATGAAAACGGCTTTAGTCTAAGCTTCAGGAAACAACTCCCAAACCTACACTGCAGAACTGAGTCACTAAAGAAACTGCTGCCTCTAAAGTTATCAGAGAGCCATAAAATCAGGAAATTGCTTCATCAGAAACTACTATTATGGTTAGCTGCTCCGAACTATATCATGTTCACCAGCATCTACAATAGCAAAAAACAAAAACAAAAAGAAGACAGAGAAGATGGTAGGCCTTAACTCCTCTAACTGGCTCCAAATCTAAGCATCACACAAACTATGTATTTAATCATAGAACTTAAATTATATCCAGAATTCTCCAGTACCTGAAAAATATTTTGCATTCTTTCATTTTGACTTTGTTGCTCGTGATTCCTGTTTTCCACACATTAGGAAGAAGCCTAAATAAATGTCCTGAAGGAGCCAAAACACAGTACCTACCATGCAAAGGAAAAATAGAACTCTGCAGAAGATGGACATTGACTGTGAGAAACCAAAGGAGACACAGAAGGTGTGGTTAGACACAGTGACACCCAAGAGAGCCCACAGCAATGAAGCCAAGGGGAAAGAAATCTGAAGAAAAAAGGAGTGGGTGACACACTCAGGAGCTGCAAGAAGTAAAGTTTAAACAGCTAGCTAAGGTTGAAATTGTGTCTGACAGCATTAGTAAATGCAGTCTTCTAATATTGATGAGTATGATTTCAGTGAAGTGGTTAAGGAAGATATTTGTTTAAAGTAGGCTTAAAGTGAAAAGGAAGAACAGTCTGTGATTTCGCAGTTTATCCTTATCAAAAATATGAAATAGGGCCGGAGGTTTAGCTCAGTGGTTCCGGCGCCTGCCTTGCAAGCGCAAGGACCTGAGTTCAATCCCCGGTAACCACATATAATGCTGGGCGTGGTGGCTCACGCCTGTCATCCCAGCACTCGGGAGGCAGAGACGGGAGGATTGCTGAGTTCGCAGCGGCTTGCCTGGGCACCATAGTGAGCTCAGGGCCAGCCTGAACTACAAAGCGAGACCCTGTCTCCAAAAAGCAAAAAAAAAAAAAAAAAAAAAATGAAATAATCTCTGAAGGTCTGAGTGCCCTCATCTAGCAAAACGATTTATACATACCTTGTAAGACTGTGATAAGAGTAATTTAGCCTTGTCACCACAGCAGAAATCAAAGGAATTAACCTCACCTTCATAATGAGGCCTCTCCAAGCACCTCCCAGTGAGCTGAGTTATTCAGCTTTATGGTTTAAAGTTCTTTCCAAACCAAGAACAGATTCATGAGGCTGAGAGATTTCAAACACCAGCTTTATTAAAGATAGAGCAAGAGTAAAGAAAATAGTATGTCTTTTTCTCTGATCGTACATAGTTTACCCAGTATACCTACCACAGGGGGAAAGGCTTTCAGAAGGTCCCTCAGCTCTTACTCATTTTTCTATGTCAAGATTCAGAGAGCAAGAACTGGAGGATAATGCCATGACACTAGAGGACTGACCCTATCTAGCAGAAAAACATAAAGGAGCAAAGTAAAGAATGCAGAAAACAATAGACATTTCCTTAGTGATAATTCCCCTAGACTGTGAAAGTGTTTCCAGAATCATAAAGAAGAAGACAGGCTTTTGCCACACCTCAAGATTCAAGTTTACTCTCATTGCCCACAAAGAAAATGTTATTCAGACCATGACCCACGTGCAGGGGGATGGGAACATGGTAGGGGATGACTGTCCTCCCACCCATTCATCACTTTCCTCCAGAGCCCACAGGAGAGGAAGGGGGAAGTAAGCTGACCCAACAGCCTTTGTCAGATCAGTCACTCCAAACCAGTAATCCAGTAAACTCAGTTCTTCAAGCAGGATACAATTATGGTGAATTTAGAGACAGGGAGAAACCCAGATTTCCAGGAAAGGAAGAATTTGCCACCCAACAGCCACAAGAGCCAATAACAGAGAGTTGTATATGTATATACTAAAGAGTCTGCCTAAGCTTCAGAGAGCTTCCTCACCCGCCTTCCCAAGGAACAAGCATGGAGTGACTAACTAAAAAGGGGCATGTCACTCTTGCCCTCTTGGATGGATGTCAGTCAGCTCTATGGTGTAATATTTGCCCCAGAGAATCCTTGAAGATCTGCTTAGGGGCTCTTGGGCCATACTGAAGTTTATCTTCCCTTTCATCCTGCTTCCTCTGTCTTTCTATTATAGATACTCATCGCCACAAAATATTTGGCATCCCAAACTCCATCCTCCAACCTTCACTTCCAATAGGGCCAATGAAGGTTCTCCTTTTATAGCAAAACATTTACTGATACATTTTAGATATACATAACCATATCATAAGGAATTTGAATCAGTACATGCTACATGGAAAACATAATGTTATCCTTTTACTTTCCTAGAGAAGATGAGTTCTAGACCAGCTTCATAAAGAAGATCCTCTTCTGCCAGCTTTTTACATTCCACCCCCATTGCCCTATTTGGACTTCATATTAACATCTCCTCTTTAAGACTCTTGATTTGGGGCCAGAGGGTTAGCTCAGTGGTTCCAGCGCCTGCCTCGCAAGCGCAAGGTCCTGAGTTCGATCCCCGGTAACCACATATAATGCTGGGCATGGAGACTCACACCCACCAACAATCAACACCGCATACCACAATGCCGGGCGTGGTGGCTCACGCCTGTCATCCCAGCACTCGGGAGGCAGAGACAGGAGGATTGCTGAGTTCCAGGCTTGCCTGGGCACCATAGTGAGCTCAGGGCCAGCCTGAACTACAAAGCAAGACCCTGTCTCAAAAAAAAAAAAAAAAAAGACTCTTGATTTGGTGACTTAACTTATCCCCATAAGAACAGTTCCTTTCATCCTTAGTGCTACCCCTAGATCCATGCTATATTTGTTATCATAGGCAAAGCTATGTCAGGTGATTTCCAACATTCCCCTCTGTGGGGCACCACTCACCTGTGAGAGTGAAAAGCAAAAAGGTGTAGGTTCAAAGTCTGAACCAGAGGGAACCTGATCATTCTAAACCACTGGGGTTTCCCCTAAGCAGTAACATGACCTTGCCCTTTGACCTTTTCTGTTGCCTAAAATAGAAATCCTCCTTTCCCTGTGAGCCAAATGGGTCTAATCTCGCAATAAGAAACAATCATCTATCAGCATGAGGTCGATCTTCTCCTTTCTAGAACAATAGCTGCATTTCTTATCCTGTTTGACCTAAAAAAACAGAAGAAATGGTGTCTGTTTTCAGTGGTTGAACTCTGTACCAATCAAATGGTATCAGCTCTGTGCAATTCCAATTAAACTCGTTTTAATTGGAAGAAACCTGCCACTCTAGAATCAGAGTTAATATAAACAGGATATTACACACTGCCTGAGTCACAGGAAATAGAATTGAATGCTCTTTTGCTTTTGAGGGTGTATAGGTCAAACTGTCTCCTTTTGCCAATGACATGATCTTATTCAGGAAATTTTAGGAATCTGCTAAAAAAGCTATTAGGATAAATGAGCTCAGCTAAATTGCAAGATACAGTATCAATATACAAAATTCAACAGTGAACATATGAAATCAATGTAATGAAAATAAGTTAAGAAAACAATTCTATTTATTTCAGGACCAAAAAGATAAAAGTACTCAGGAATAAATTTAAAAGTACAAAATTTATACTTAAAAATATAAATTGGATGTGGAAATACCATATCATTTCTCTAATGTGAAAAACTGAAGATGTAAATTAGGTCTAAAATGTATAATAGGTATTGTGAAATAGGAAGCAAATGTTCAAAGAGGAGGGGGAACTAAGGAGAGTAGGCAGAGAAAGCAAAGAAGGGAGAGAAAAAAATTTGATGGTTAAAAGAAAAAAACAAACAAAGCTTATGTATATTGGGGTAGAGGGAAAAATGAGAATCAAGATGTATCATGTACAGATACAAATTCTCAATGATGAATGTGATATTGTATAACTAAAATGTGCCGATAAATTCAATAAAAATATGAATGACAAAAAAAGATATGAAGAATATGTGCTGAAAGTGAAGAAGGCCTGGGCACACCCAGGCATAAATTCCTTACACTGTCTTCTAGGAAAAGCCTCCAGGCTTTTCATTACTGAGACTTATGGTTTGGAACCTGCTTTTTTTTTTTTTGCTTTTTGCTTTTTGCTTTTTGAGACAGAAAAAACTATGTAGTTCAGGCTGGCCCTGAGCTCACTATGGTGCCCAGGCAAGCCGCCGCGAACTCAGCAATCCTCCTGTCCCTGCCTCCCGAGTGCTGGGATTACAGGCGTGAGCCAACCACGTCCGGCATTGTAGTATGCAGTGTTGATTGTTGGTGGGCGTGTCTCCACGCCCAGCATTATATGTGGTTACCGGGAATCGAACTCAGGACCTCACGCTTGTGAGGCAGGCACCGGAACCACTGAGCTAACCCTCCGGCCCTGGAACCTACTTTTTAAGAATGGGCATGAACAGAAGCTAGGTCATCTGGTCAACAGTATCAGAATTTCAAAATCCCTGTACCAAATGGATGTCCCTTCTTGTCATACAGTAAAAAAGCAACTCCCTCCCTTTAAATTCTTACATTATCAATCAATCAATCAGGGAGGCAGATTTGAGCTTGTAGTTCCTGACCTCCTAACCTCCTTCCCAGCTGCTAGGCAATAAAGTTGTTTTTTTTTAAAACCTCAATATCATATCAGTGTTTATGTGCACTGAACGGGAACCCTTTGCTTGATAACAACCTCATGTTTATGAGTTGGAAGAGTTACTCTTATTATGGTGGACAGCACCTCAGTATGGTTCAACTGCCCCAAACTCAAGAATAGAACAAAAAGATTTTGTATCTATAATATATAAAAAATACAACTTCATACTGAAAAGATGAATAATTTTCAAATGGGAAAAGGATGAAAAAATATTTTTTAACCAGGGAAGACATACAAATAAGACAAGAAAAAAATATTCACATCATTAACAAATCAGAGAAATGCAAGTCAAAAGCATAAAGAGACACCATTTCATCTTCATTATGATGGCCAATATAAAAAGATCACATACTCACAAGTGCTGGCAAGAATATAAAGAAATTAGAGCTATTATCCCTTCATAACAGAAATGTAAAATTGTATGAGTATTTTGGCAGTTCCTTATGTGATTCCTTAACTCTACTCCATCAGCTCTATTCCTTGGTATACATAGAAGAGAAATTAAAACATGTGCCCCACAAAACCTTGGTATGTCAATATTCATAATAGCCAAAAGTTGGGTAAAAATCCCTATCAATTGATAAATTTTTAAAATGTGGTACAGCCATGCATATTACTCAACATGAAAGGGAATAAAAAACATGCTTCTTTAAGTAGGTATACCTTTTTTTTTTTTTTTTTTGAGACAGGGTCTCACTTTGTAGTTCAGGCTCGCACTGAGCTCACTATGTAGCCCAGGCAAGCTTCGAACTCAGCAATCCTCCTGTCTCTGCCTCCTGAGTGCTGGGATTACAGGCATGAGCCACCACGCCCGGCACTGTGGTGTGCGGTATTGATTGTTGGTGGGCGTGAGTCTCCATGCCCAGCATTGTACGTGGTTACTGGGGATCAAACTCAGGACCTTGCACTTGTGAGGCAGGTGCCAGAACCACTGAGCTAACCCTCTGGCCCTAAGTAGGTATATTTTAAAAGTATCATGCTAAATGACAGAAACCAATCCAAAAAATCAACAAATGGTATTTTATGATTGTATGATTCTGTTTTCCTAGGGCTGGGGTAAAAACTAAGGGGTTTCATTCAGTGGTTATGAGAATGTTTTAAAATTAATTGAGGTAATTAAATGGGCAATAGTGCAACAAACAAACAATGGGATCTCATCCTTTTAAAAGTTTTTGCATGGCAAAAGAAATCACCAATGGAGTGAAGAGACAATCTGCATAGTGGGAAAAAATTTCAGCCCCCAGATAAAGGACTAACATCTAGAACATACAAATAATTTTTTAAAAAATCAGACTCCCCCAATTTAAACACTCATTTCAAAAATGGGCATCTGGGGCCGGAGGGTTAACTCAGTGGTTCCGGCGCCTGCCTCGCAAGCTAAGGACCTGAGTTCGATCCCCGGTTACCACATATAATGCTGGGCGTGGTGGCTCACGCCTGTCATCCCAGCACTCGGGAGGCAGAGACAGGAGGATTGCTGAGTTCGCGGCAGCTTGCCTGGGCACCATAGTGAGCTCAGGGCCAGCCTGAACTACAAAGCAAGACCCTATCTCCAAAAAGCAAAAAAAAAAAAAATGGGCATCTGAAATGAATAGATATTTCTAAGATGAAGAACTAGAAATGGTAAAGAAATACATGAAAAAAAATGTTCAAGATCACTGGTTATTTGAGAAGTGCAAAGTAAAACAACTCTAACATTCCACCTCACTCCTGAAAGAATGGATGTTATGAAGAAATCAACCAATAGCAAATGCTGTCAGGGCTGTGGGAGAAAGGAACCCTTCTCCTCTACCGGTGGGAGGGTAGACTAGTGCAACCACTGTGGAAATCAGTGTGGAGATTGCTAAAAAAAAAAAAAAAATCTAGGGTTAGCAGACCCATTTGACCCAGCTATTCCCTTGCTGGGTATCTCCCCAAAAGAGTTAAAAGCATCATACCACGATAATATACACTCAGCCATATTTATAGCAACACAGTTTATAATAGCTAAATTTTGGAAACAACTCAAATGCCTATCAACTGAAGAATGAATAAAAAATATGTAGTTTTTTTATACAATGAAAAACTACTGTCATAAAAAAGGATAAACTTTAGACATTTATAGCTAAATGGATCCAACTTGAGACTATACTCTTAAGAGAAATAAACCAGATACATATGTGTACATATCCCATTGTTCTTCTGGTATGAAAAACTGAGAGTAAATAAGGACAAAATTGTAGAATAGATAATAAGAAATAGGAAGACACTATTCAAAAGGAAAGGGAAACTGTGAAGGGAGATGAGAAAGGAAAGGAAAAGAAAAAATGAAAAAAAGAAGCAAAAATGTAAACAAAGCTTTTGTAAATAAAGTGGAAAGGGAACTGGAGAAAAGGAAGGAAAGAAGAGTCGAGACATACCCTGTATTGGTACAAACCCCCTCTGATGAATGCAATCATTATGTATCTTTAAATTACACCAATAAAATTAAATTTTAAAAAAATTGGTTGGGGGTGATGGCCATATGACCTTAAAAACTACCGAGTTATATTCTTTTAATGATTGAATTGGATGCCATGTGAATTACTTCTTAATAGGTTTTTTAAATGATTTCTGAACTGAGTAAAGGAAGTAGGAAAGATTGTGAGGGTAAATATACTTGTTGGCTGAAATTAAAAGGTTGAAAAGATTCCCAACTGAAAATGTTTACTTTTCATTGAAATAGAAGTGTTGGGAACAATCCTATTTGGGAAAATTAACTGGACAATTTGGACTAGGACTGGGCCGAGCTCTCCTGCCTCCAGCTGAGACCTAAGGACTTGCCTCTGTCTTCACCTCTGAGTGACCTGGTACTTGTTACTTCTGATACACTGAAATAGTCTCTCAGAGTGACCTGCAACATTGCTGGCTCCAGAGGTGCTGAATAAAACTGTAGCAAGGTCAGGTCAGTGGCTTCCTGTCCAGAGTAGCACGGATCAGGCCAAGCTCAGCTTGTCCTCCAACTCTCATTTCTGCCTAATTACTATTTCACCATGTACCACTGGACTCACAGGAGACTAGAACTTAACTGAAAAAGTTCTAGTTATATTCCTTTCCCCTGTTCTCTACATAGAAAGGCAGAACCACCTGCTGGGAAGGAGTCTGTAATCAGACAATGACAAAGCAGAGCAAACCCCGCAGAGGTGGCACAGTTCCAAAGGGGTGACACAGTCCAAGGCGCGTCGTGAGAGGGCTGCTAAGGTGGAGCCAGGAGGGAGGAGCCTACAGCCCGGAAATCATGAAGCAGAATATACACTTAAAGTACTTGTTAAACTGAATCAAAAAAATTCCTTTTCTTGCTACCACTGTATCAGAGCGTATTAAGGCATCAATACAACTTTTTTAATCTTAGAAGTTATTGTAAGTGCCACTAGCAAATTTCACATTTACTACATTCAGGGATGGGTGTATGAAAGTAAAAGACTATACTTAAGTAACTACTTATGTATGGAGGAGAAAGCGAAAGAGACATAAAAAGGTACTTTCTAACTGCACTATATTTTCAGTAAGAATTAAAAACTGCATAGAATAATAAGCTTTCAGGAATTCAGAAACAAGGAATACACAAAACAATAAACAGAATACTAGGCACCTTTTATTACCGATCCAAATAGTGATTTATGATCTTTCTTTTTACATCCCCAAGGTCAGCAGAAAGATTCCTGGGATTTCCAAAGGACTTTTCCTTTCATTTCACCCTTGATCTAGTGGGTTTTCCAGGTCCTAAATGATCTTTTCATAGAAGCCACCACACTGTCTCACCTGTGGGGTCCCTATCCTCCCCCTTCTTCTAGTATGGTGTGGAGCTGAACAGGATCCCTCCAGTTCCATTGTCCTTGACCAGCCCCCCTCTACTAAGATACACAATAACAGTTAAGAGTTCAAAACAGGATATAGAAACCAGTCTAGTTACATGAATCACATAGGAATTTAATAAAGGGAATTGGATACTTATGAGTTAACTTGAATGGTGGGAGGAGCTTCCAAGAATAAATCCTAGAAGAATGTGAAACTGGTTGTCCAGGCAGCTACTGGCTCAGCAACAATTGGGCTGATGGGCAATCAGCAGTGGGACTCTTGAGACTGTGGAGTTCATGAACCCATAAGCACAGCTATGATCCAGTGATCAGATGAGAAAGCCAGGATCAGGAAGCTCTGGCTGCCACCCACACCTGCCTCTCCACATCCACAGCACTAGGGCTGGGTACTCAGACACCATTTAAGAAAAACCTCAAGAACTGGGACATTGTCCAAGATTTAGTTCACCAGCCTAAAAAACCACCAGCGATCATATGAGAAAGCCAGGATCAGGAAGGAAGTAGCTTCTGTTTCACTCTTACTTTCTACATTTAAATCAAATTTAATATAATAAATTTACCCAGGAGAATCAGGGAGATGAGGTTTCTAGCTTTCCAACTTCATAGTACAGGCCGATGCCAAAAAAGTGAGAGATAGCTGCTAAGTACCAATCAATTCTATCCAACATACAACACCCAAGAAGTATGCACAAAATTGTGCACACATATCCCAGATGGCAACATTATTGGCCTTTTTGGTTACTGTGAATTTTTGGTAACCTTAACGAGAAACAGAGAGAGAATTATACTAATGAGAAACATGGAAAATTACAAACTCCAAAGTCCCATAGAGGCCAGAGCCTTGGCTTCAAAAATGTCCGGTTCCTGACTTCCTCTAAGGAGTTACAAGGATATCCCCTGGCAGCCTGTATGCTTTTAATTCCCTTGGAGTTCAGGCTCTTCAGTACACTCTTGTACTCATTTATAATAAAGTCTCTGGCACTGTTTGGATGTCTGATGGCTGGGAGCTTTCAGGCCTGCCATTCCTCTTCCTCATGTGCCCCACATGAGGAAGCAAACTGGTAAGAAATCCCAGGTGCTCCTTCCTTTGGGACTGATAAAAAAGTTCGAACCATGCAAACTTGTAACCACTGTAATGCAAACTTGTAACCACTGTAAAGCCCCAACACTGCCTCCCTGCACTCACCAGGCATCTTCAGATCTCCCTGGAGCCTGCCCTGTCTCCTGCTCTCCCAAGAGAGGCTCCTGTGTTAGCAGCAGCTCCTGTACACTGTCCTGTGCCTGTGCAGCAGCATCAGGGTGGAGATCTGAGCCCTTGTGTGGGAGGCGTACCTTGCCCCTTGGGTACACTCACAGCATGCCCACCCACCACCTACCATCCACACACCATTCATCTCTCACCCCACCTTTTCTCCTGCTGGTCCCCGTTCCTTGCCTCCATTGAGCCAAAAATGGTGTGCCTCTGTCCTTTGTCCTACACCCAATGTCCAGTGTGCCTTTGTCCTGTCTCTGATGAACAAGATCAAGTAAGACTCAATTCCCTAGAGCTCTAGCCTGCCCAGGAAGGCTCCTCCCCAAGCACTCCTCACCAGAGACCACAGTTTCTCTCCACATCCAAATACAAATGATTGGCTTGTGGCCATGTGAAATCCCCTTAGCTAATATGGTCAAACACAGTCACCTGCTTCTGTCGCTTGCTTTTACTGTTGTCTCTGCTGTGCTCTTTGGTGGCTTCTACCCTGGCTTGAGACCCTTCGCTGTCCCTCAAAACCCTTTTAACATTGGCATAAAAGTGAATGATACCCTCAGAGTTCAGACATTTGATTTCAATGATATTTATCTTGCAAATTACTAATACCACCATGCTCTCATCCCATTTTGCCTGCCAGCCCAAATTCAGATATCACCAAACAACTGTCTTGTTGCTTACTTTCTTCTTAGTAGAGTTCATTTTGCCTGGAATAAGCTACCTTTATATATTTGTGTTTAGATAGCTCCTTGTCATCTACTAGACCAAGTTCAGAGTTTTCTCTCCTTTATCAGGAGACATTGTCCCATTGTCTCCATTATAAAAATAAACAAAACATAATAGGGATTGCAACTTGGCATCTTACAATCTCACTCTGGCTAGAGGTTATATTTTATTTGGCCTGCAGAAGATTTTTTTTTAAAAAGCCACCTATTTTCCCCAAAGAATTCAAAACAGGATCTCAAAGAGACATGATACAAACCATGTTCATTACAGCATAACTTATAATAGCAAAGAGGTGGAAGCAACCCAAATGTCTACCTACAGATGAAAGGCTAATGTGTTATATATACATAATAGAATATTATCCAGCCTTTAAAATGAATGAAATCCTGTCACATGCTATGCCATGGGTGAAGCTTAAGGACATTATAAGAAGTGATTTAATTAGCCATCCTAACAGATTATGATTCTACTCATATGAGGTATTTAAAGTAGTCAAGATCACAGAAAGTAGAATAATGTTTGCCAAGGGCAACTTGTTTAACAAGTGAAGTATTTCAATTTTGTAAAATGAAAAGTTCAAATATCTGTTGCACAAGAAAGTGAAGATACCTAACACTACTGAACTGTACACATGTAAGTGGCTAAAATGGTAATTTTTAGATTATACTTGGATTTTTTAACTATTATTAAAAATAAGAAAGCAATTTTTTTAAATGTAAGAGGAACTCTTCAGTTCACTCATGACCCAACACTGTTTATCTAGCTTGATTCATACATTTAAATGAGCTACCAGTCCCTCACAGACATTCATTTTGGAACAATAGGAATTTTACAGTAAGAATTATTCCTTTGTTCAGCAAACATTCACTAAGTCCTAGCATCAGGTACTTGTGAAGCATAATGAATGCAAAACTAATCAACTCAGCTCCTATCTTCAAATATTTTACATTTTAAGTAAACAGAATGATAGTTCAACAAGCACTGTGATAGACTGTGCTCAGAATACACAGCCTCCTCCATGAGAAAGAAGAGATTAAAACACACACACACACACACACACACACAAAATAGGTGTAGAGGATGAAGACCCATAACCCAGAGGAGGGCTTTCTAATTTAATTTTTAGGATGAAGAGAAGTTACCTGAGGAGATTCATATATCTGAAAATTTCCAGTTTTCCTTCTGTTACTGATTTCTAGTTTCATGCCACTGTGGTGAGAAGAGATATCTGATATGATTCCAATCTTGTGATAAGGCTTTTTTGCAACTTAATATATGATCTAATCTAAAAAATGGTAACAGTCATCTCTTGCTATCTTTCTTTTTGATTTACTGTTTCTAGTGAAATGCTTTGAATCCTTTCTCTTAGGAGAGAAGGTCCGCCCCAAAGAATCAGAAGATTCAAGGAGAAATAATGGATGGAACAGCAGGTCTAGCCGCAAGAAAAGCCCACAGTGTGGTAAACTGAAGAAACAGTGTGTGGCTGTGCCCCAAGAGCTACTTCTTCGGGCAACTCTAACAGAGCTGGAGAAGAAACCCGGCATCATGTCTTCCAAAGTGCCAGAGACCATTTAATCAGATGGCATTCTGGGAAAAGGCTAAATGCGTAAGATGGAGCTACAAAACAAATACACTCCAGCTTTACTCCAGGACCTCCAGTGTTAGCCAGTAACACTGACTGGATGAGAAGCAGCTCTGGGGGACGGACAAAAAGAGGGAAAGGACTGTACAAAGATCCTGTGAGACGTTCAAGCAAGGCCAGGAAGGACACAAGGCTTGCACACCGCGTTGGGAGACCAGGCCCAGTGGGTGTGTCTTCCAGAGATGGCTGGACCTGAAAATGGTGGCCTTGAGTCTAGCACTCTGCTAGAGCCCTGCCCAATTACTTCAGTAATAAGTAACTTCACTCTTCCAGTGAGATCAGTGGTCTAACTGTCCCAGTTTACCAACAGGAGCAAGAATGTGTCTTGGCTGGGACAGCTGCCATGGTCAAGGATTTACAGACCAAGGGGCCTCTTGAGTAGGGAGGCCTCCCCACAAACCCACAGGCAATAAAGCTGGGCAGAGAACCCTGACTTGCTGGATTCCAAGACTACATGAAGGAAGCCATTCAATTAGAAATACAGAGGAAAATATTTTAAGCCATTTTTTCTCTTTTACTGGTGTGTGTGTGTGTGTGTGTGTGTGTGTGTGTGTGTGTGTTCGGGGTATTTTTTCTTTTGTTGTTGTTATTTGGAACAAAATTCAGGCTAACCTTGAACACACTATACAGCCAGGCTGACCTCAAACTCACAGCAATCATCCTGCCTTAGCCTTCCAAGTGCTGGGATTTATAGGGATGTGTCAAAACAACCAGATCTCCCTTGTTTCTTTTGATCTTTTTTCTTGTCTCCATCCTCTCTTTAAATATTTCTTTTAGTTTGCTTTCCTTTTTTCTATTTTCTTCTTTGTGTTTTTGTTACTTTTATCTAATACTATTAATTTCCTTTTACTTCTTTTTAGGACTTGTTTCATTATTATCACTCCTCTCATCTTCCACTGCCTACTTTTTCAAATTTTTCTTTTTTCATGTTCCCATTTTTCACACACACTATTCTTACTATTATAACCATTAATCTTTATGAATCTATAGAAAGTTAGCTAACTATATGCAATTACTGTTAAATACTGTTCTAGTATTAGTGGAGTTAAAGTTGTTACATTTGGTAGATATTTACTATAAGTCAATATTTGGTTTGTCTTACACTTATACTGTAATCATAGGTCTCTCTTCTTTAAAGTTTATTGGCTTTTAGGGTATGTCAATATCTAAATGGTCTTTACATTATTGTTATTATTGGTTTTATTATCATAGCCAAGGTGACCTGACTATGATCAATTGGTTCTCGCTGTATGCCAGTGCAGCATCTAGGTTGCTTTGATGTCATTAATAATACTGTGGCCAATTCCTGGAGAACTGGGTACTGAGACAAATATACTGCAGCCTTTCTTCCCAAATAAGAAGAGGTGGATTCTGGGACAGAGGCAAAGGCCTAGAGCTGGCAACACCCAAAGTACAATACTGAAAAGCCGACACTAACTAAAGAAATCTCCACACTAGCAGCAAAGTCTTCCACTATAATCAGTTCACAAAACCAGGCACAGAAAACAAACAAAACAAATGAAAGCATGACAAGACAAGGTAACAAAATGCCTCCCAAACCCTCAACTCCAACAAAGCCAACCCAGAGGAAATTTAGGGGGAGGAAATCAAAAGCCACATTGTTGAATTATTTGAAAGAGTAACAGAGGAAATAATAAAACGGAGAAATATAGTGGATAGTGAACTCAAAGAAGATTTAAATAAACAAATACTGTTTTACAATCAAGATAGAAGACAGCATAATCCTGGATCTGAGGTTATACTACAGAGTTACAGTGATAAAAACAGCATGGTACTGGCACAAAACACACACGTGGATCAGTGGAACAGAACAGAGAAAACAGAAAGAATCTCAAGCACACTCAGCTATTTGATCTTTGATCAAAGGACCAAAACACACTAGACAAAAGATAGAATTTTTAAAAAATGGTACCAGGGCCGGGCATGGTGGCTCATGCCTATAATCCCAGCACTCAGGAGGCAGAGACAAGAGGATTGCTGAGTTCCAGGCTTGCCTGAGCAACATAGTGAGCTGAGGGCCAGCCTGAACTACAAAGCGAGACCCTGTCTCAAAAAAAAAAAAAAATGGTACCAGGAAAAATGGCTATTCACAAACAAAATATTGAACCTAGACACATATATCTCAATATATAATGAAATAAAATTAAAAATCCAAGTATTAAAACAGAAACAACCTGCTAGAAGATAAAATAGGTAAAATCTTGAAGACATAGACGTAGGCAAGGATTTTTCTGAAAAGAACCCCATTTGCACAAGAAATAACATCAAAAATCCACAAATGGAATCATATCAAACACTTCTACACAGCAAAGAAAATAACTAACAGATATAAGAGACAATGCACAGAACAGGAAAAAAGCTTTTCCCAGCTGTCCCTCAGAGGACTAACATCTAGAATATATGAAGAACTCAAAAAATTAGACACTCCCAAGTAAAAGATCTAATCAAAAAATGGGCAGTTGAAATGAATAGACATTCTCAGAAGAGGTACACATGGCCAACAAATACATGAAAAATGCTTCACATCAGTGGCCACTGGGAAAATGCAAATTAAAACAACACTGAGATTCTTACTCCAGAAAGAATGGCTGTCATCAAGAAATCAAATAACAATAATTGCTGGTGAGGCTGCAGGGAAAGGAACCCTTCTACATTGTTGGTGCAAATGTAAAATAATACATCCATTATCTCAAACTAAAAAAAACATAGAATAGAATCTAGGGATGCAGCTCAGTGCTAAATCTGTGTTTAATCTCCACTACAGGAAAAGAGAGAGGGGAAAAGGGAGAGAGAGAGATACGGGTAAAGACAGAGAATATAAGGAGAGAAAATATGAGAGAAAGAGACAAATTGAAAACAATAATTATTGATTTACAAGTACATAGGGGTTCATTTTGCTATTTAAAATACTGCAATGTCTAAGTTTATCCTCTCCATATGGGATTTTTTTTACTATTCTGAATGTAATTTTCTCATTTTTTCTATGTTAATCCTCCAGAATATTTTTATCTTGTTGTATAAAGCAGTTTTTAAATTTATCTGCTAATTACTCTGCTTTAAAAGTAGCTTCGAATTTTATCTGAAAATTCATTGTATTTTTAAAGAGCTATTTTCTCTTTCTGATTATTAAAGAACTTAAGACCACAAGTTTCTACCTGAGTACAGTTTTAGTGTGTCACAGAAGGTTTTAATGAGAAGGTACTGTGCACATGGAAGATTGTAGCTTTTCATGCGCCTTGAACTGAAGCGCCAAAAAGCCAAAAACTACATTTCCCAGACTCCCTTGCAGATGAGATTTTTTTTTTTAAAGAGATTTAGGTTTAGCCAATCAGATGCATCCAAGTGAGTTTTGGGTGGCAGAGGAAAGGCAGGTCTCCTGCCGCTTCTGCTAGCAGGTACGTTTGGAAGTGATTAATTTCTCTGCAACGACTACGTCACCAGAGCTCTCGGTGACAGTGACTGCTTTTGTGGTTGCTGTAAGACAGGCACAGGGCATCGTTTTACTGGTGCAGATTGTCGCAGAAGCCAAGGTTTGGGGGCTGCAGCCATAATGACAATTTCCTGTTCATGGCGACCTCCTCACCACAATTGTATTTTTATGTAGCCCCGGCCTTCTGATTCGGAAACACAGCAGCTGCCTTGGTGACACCGTTTTGCAGTGTGACTTTCAGAGTCATTTCTGGAAACTCCACCTCACGTGTGGCCTCAGCATACTCTCAGCTTTTCTATGCACCACTTAATTCCCTGTAACAGTCTTCCTATACCAAGAGTGAACTGTTCTCATAGTTCAGCCCAACAAATTTTAGGGCCTTTCTTTTCGTTTGGTTATTTCCACATCTATGTTCTTGTCTGCATGTCACTGTTGGTATTCCAACAAAAAAAAAAAAAAAAAAAAGGAAAAGGAAAGGAGAGAGCACCCTTCCTTTTTTGAAGGTATAACCCTAAAGTCTCACTTACTAGTGATCTCATCCTCTTTGCTAGAAATGAGTCAAATGGCAACTTGCATAGCTAGAAGCACTGACCCCTTTAATTGGGCTCTATCTCTTTGAGTCATTAATATACTAATTATAAAACCCAGAGATGGCCAGACCTAAAACTGTAAAATATTTTCACTTAGGGCCTATCCTCTTTCTTATCTTCTAACTATGATGAGATTGTAGTTTTTATCGAAGAGTTGTTTAATGTCTTTCTACTAGAGTGTGACTGTCTGTGGCAGTCAGGAGCTGGCCAATGCCAGAGAGCTTGTTGGAAATGCTGGTCAGCCCTGACCTCAAGCCCACTGAACTGAGGTCTACATCTAATCTGCATTTTAATAAAAGTAAAGGCCTAGAAGTCAGAGATCTCCCTCTAGGCATTGAGGCAGAAGCAACATTCCTGTCCTTACCTCAGAGGCCCTTCCAGCAAAGAGGCCTTCAGGGAAGCTGCGTTTTTGTGGAGTCATTTAATTGAGAGCGCCCCCTGGTGGAGACAACTGCGGCTCAAGAACTTCAGGCATCCCTGGAGTTTGCTCAGGTTCATTTCTGAGTCTTTTAAATTGGTTGTTTGTTTTATTGAGGATTGAACTCAGGGCCTTCTCAATGATCTACATCACCAGCCTATTTGTTCCTTTTTCTTAATTTTGAGACAGAATTTCACCAAGCTGCTAAGTTTCTCAGGCTGGACTTGATTTTGCCATCTTTTCTCAGCCTCCAGTTCAAGTCTGAGCTTACCCAACTGCCTCTTCCTGTAAATTTGGTTAAGTAACACAACTTCATTGTTTTTCCCTCTCAAATTCCCTTGCCTTCTCTCATCCTCTCCTTCTTGGGCTCTTCTCTCTCCCTTTCCACTTTCTTTAGTATAAAGATTATAAGCAGTTGCCTGGGGCTACCTGCAGCCATCTTTCAACTGGCTGTCACTGTAATTTTTTTTAATCTGATTTTAAGATTTTAATAAGCATGTGTTTCCCAACCACCCTTTTACCCACTATTCCTTGTCTTATTCCCAGCCTGGCCTGATTCACTAACTTACATTATTTTCCTGATTCCTGTGGGCTTTTGAGTTTGTAGAACAAATTCGGTTCTTTTTTCTTCCAACCATGGATGACCTTCAGGATTAAAGTTTATAACTTTCTACTCTAAAGGGTATCAAAGCATTGCTGCTGACTCTGACCAACTCCCTTTTGTTACTTCCCTCATTTTCACTATGGGATTCCCCCTATCAGTTATTTCCTTCTTACTGAATTCTTGTATTACACCATCTCTACCCTAGTTCCTTTATACTACACTATGTTCTAAAATATGACTCAATAACTAGTCCCACTAGATGCAAATTTTAAAATACTTTTTGAACAACGTGCTCTGTACTCAACTTCATAAGTTGTTATATTTATAAGACCTCCAGTTCCAGTATTATATTCACTATAGTTTATCAGTAATTTTTTTTATTTTCTTGAATATCAATTCTCTTTTCATATATAAAATGCACATAAAAAGCAGTTTCAGTACTACAGGTGTACTTTAAGAGTAATAAGAATATTTATCCTCACAAAAACTTGACCACCTAGGAGGAATTGTACATGTCTGCAATCTCAGCATTCTGTAAGGTTAAGGTGGGAGAATATTGAGTTTGAGCCCTGACGACTCTGAAAAAAAACTGGACAACCTTGCAAGAACTTGCCTCAAAATAAAGATTTTTTAAAACTTAAAGAAATAAGGAAGAGCTGGGTTGTAGCTCAGTGCAAAAGCCCTGGGTTCAATACCTAATAGTGGCACAGGTAGCACAACTGGGGCTAGGTGATCACTTGTCCTCTACCTACTTGCATTTGAGCAACGCCTCAGGCCATTCCTCATCCCACTGTCCTAATGGAAGTGAATAAAAAATAATAAATCCTCTCAAAATCTCTGCAACTCCAAGCCAGAGCACAAGCCTGCCAGATCTCAAGTTTTACAATAACGCAACACCTCCTGAACTAGCAACTCCAGAGTCAGGTTTGGAAGTGTGTCTCACTAGAAGGAGTAGAGGGTGTTCTGAAGACTTGCATACGACTGGAGACTGGTGTTCTTGCTTCGTACCTTCCCTCACCCCTTCAGGGCTATTCTGCTCCACTGTCTGTCATCTTCTCAGAGCCCCCAAATTATAAACTTCCCCAGACAGGAGGAATTATTTTTTTTAAATGTTAATTTTAAATTAGAGGAGTCCTTTGCTGTTTTGCTATTAAATGAGTTCCTTATGTTTTTGCACAATAACCTTTTTTGCACACAGTGAGACCTCAGTTGTCAAACAGCTCCAAGCTTGAACTTTCCTCTACTTGAACAGCAAAATATCTGCTCAGTGTTCATAACTTTTCTCAGTTTTCCAGTTCTCAGAACTGAAAATCTGACTTGAAAAATCTGAGCCAAGAGCAAGCCATGGGTTCTGTCTCACATTGGACACAAAGGGGTCAGGCTCTATTCCAGGTGTCACTCTCCCCAGACAACACACAGCGAGCGCTTGGATTACTGCATTTAAACACTTGCCATTGTGACTCTTTTTTTTGCTCTTTATTTGTATAAAATATCATAACTATGGCTCCAAAGAAAGTTAGTGATGCAAGAAGTAAAGCTCAAAGGAAAACAGAGAACCACAACAATGTTAAAGAAAGAAATGATTGAGAAATGTGTTAAAGTCCTAGAGAAAGGAATTTATGAGACTAAGTTTGGGGCCTTGGAACCAATTATTTGGCTTTCCATTATTTCACATGGAAAAGACATATTCAGTTCTCAAACTTTTCAACACAAACTGGGAAAACTTGAGTTTGACAACTGAGGTATCGCTGTTTAAGATTTGTAAATATTCCTCCCATCTCTTTTGTTGATTATTGCCTTAGCTACACAAAATCTTTTGAGTTTGATGTGATTCCTTCTTATTTATTCTTTCACTTTTATTGCCTGAGCTTTTAATATGATAATCAAAAAAAATTTATCCAGGCCCAAATCAAGAAGCTTTCCTCTCACATTTTCTTCCAGAATCTTTACAGTCTCAAGTCTTAGGCTTCATTTTTTATTTGGTGTTGATTTTTAAGGATAATGTAAGATAAGTGTCCCATTTCATTCTTTTGTTCATGGATACCTAGTTTTCCAAGCACAACTCATTGAAGAGGTTACTTTTCTCATAAATCTGCTTCATGGTCTTATTGGATATTAGTTGACCATATCTATTTGGTTTATTTCTAAGTGTTCTATTCAGTTCTATTAGTCCATATGTTTGCTGTTATGCTAATGCCATACTGTTTCAATTAGTACAGCTTTGTAATATAATTTGAAATCAAGAAGAATGATGTATCTAGCTTTTTCTTTCCTTCTCCAACTTTGGTTTTGCTTTTTTAGAATTTATGAGTTTTACAATTGTTTTTCAATTTCTGTTAAAAAATACTATTGGAATTTTCATAAGTCTTGTATTAAATCTGCATAGTCTTGGTTATTAAAGACATTTTATCAGTATTAATTATCCCAATCCAAAACACAAGATATCTTTCCATTTATTTGTGTCTTCAATTTCTTTCACCAATTTTTTTTTTTTTTTTGAGACAGGGTCTCACTTTGTAGTCCAGGCTGGCCTTGAGCTCAATATGTAGCCCAGGCAAACCTCGAACTCAGCAATCCTCCTGTCTCTGCCTCCCAAGTGCTGGGATTACAGGCGTGAGCCACCACACCCAGCACTGTGGTATGTGGTATTGATGGCTGGTGGACGTGAGTCACCACGCCCAGCATTTTATGTGGTTACTGGGATCAAACTCAGAGTCTTGCGCTTGTGAGGCAGGCACTGGAACCACTGAGCTAAATCTCCATCCCACCAATGTTTTATTTTTAAATTTTAATAACTTTATTTATTGTGAGAGTTGAAAGTAAACTCAGAGCCTTTGTGTTGAACCTTTGTGTGAATGTACCACAGCCTTTTTTATTTTTTTATTTTTTTTGGAGACAGGGTCTCGCTTTGTAGTTCAGGCTGGCCCTGAGCTCACTATGTAGCCCAGGCAAGCCTCGAACTCAGCAATCCTCCTGTCTCTGCCTCCTGAGTGCTGGGATGACAGGCGTGAGCCACCACGCCCGGCACTGTGGTATGTGGTATTGATTGTTGGTGGGCGTGAGTCTCCACGCCCAGCATTGTATGTAGTTACCGGGGATCCAACTCAGGACCTTGCGCTTGCAAGGCAGGCACCAGAACCACTGAGCTGACCCTCCGACCCCCCTTTTTTAATTTTTTATTTTAAGAAAAATTCTTGCTCAGTCACTAAGTTGCCCACGTGGGAATCGAACTTTTGATCCTCCTGCTTCAGCCACCCAAAGTGCTGGGATGGTAATCATTTGTCAACACACCCAGCTCACCAATGTTTTACAGTTTTCAATGTATATATCTTTTACTTCCTTGGTTAAATTCATCCCAAATTTATTTTTCTTGACCCAATTGTAAATGGGGTTGTGTTCTTGATTTCATTTTCAGGCCTATGATTTTCAAATGATTACTCTGAGATGAGACAGTCAGAATGGCAGTTACTGTTGAATTTTTAAAAGTCATCAGCTGTGGATCTTAAAGCCAATTTAGCAAATCTTAGGTGATCTAGAGCTATGGTCTCAATACTTCTATATGAGTAAATGAAAAAACAGCTAAATAATTCTCAACAAGCAGCCCCAATAGTTCTGAGCACACAACTGCAGGCCCATGACTCTTGGCTACAAGGGGCCCTTACGCCTGGAAATCCATCCATTCCATGTCCTTGGGTCACTTGCTTTCACTGTCCTACTTGGCTTCACTCTTCTTTGTTTTCCTCATACTTCTGCTTCTTTCCACCCAACTCATCTTTCCAATTCACAGAGAAAGCATAGTAATCAGGAAAGGATCCTCTACTTCCTCCATGCCTGCAGCAACCACGCTGCCCCCTGTGTTCACGCACTCTGCTTTCTCTCCACTCACTACGGATCAAGAAACTGTGCTCTGAGAAGCAACTCACACACAAACTTCTTGTCCTCTCTCACCTACCCAATGTCAGGTCTCCAGGTAAAAAAATCTTACATTTTCCACCAAAGGTGCCTCATTTACATCCCCAGTCCCTGCCCTGCCTTTGGTGGCTCCTTTGGGGCTGTCTTGAAAACAAGCAGCATGTGATCTCTTCTCCATCTCCATTGCTACAGACCTGGCTTAAGAGGGGGACTTGATCCCTAGGACTGAAGAGCCAGGAGCCTGCAGGGCTCTGCATAGTCACCTGTCTGTCTATCATCAGCAAGCGAATCCAGCCTCTTCAAATGGAAGTCAGGTAAAGCCTTTGTGTTCTCGGGGCCCTCCCCACTCTCGTCCCGCTCAAGGCACAAGCCAGTGGTTGGAAGGGATCTGGAGAGGCTGCTCAGTGGCTCCCACTCTACAGTTAGGAGTAGGAAGCTCTATGTGCTGCTGCACAGTAGGTGATTATACATCATCAGAATGTCCTCTGAGTTTAGAACCTAGAAGAAAGGAATTTGAACGTTTTCATTGTAAAGAAATGATAAACATCTGAACCTAATATTACCTTATTTAAGTACTACATAGTTTATAAATGCTCTGAAATATCATTTCATCCCATAAATATGAATGACTTTATATTTTATGTATTGATTAATTGCATTAAAACAAAGCAAAGCCGAAGGCCTGGCAATAGCCTCATCTCTCTGCTCAACCCGCAGACCAGCTCCTTGTGATGCCCTCTGTTCTCTCCTCTGCCCTCCCTTGGGGCTGCTTTCGTGCCTGGGGTGCTCTCTATCTGTATAGCACCGATACAACCTTATTTCAGTGTTTTAGGGTAAAAACAAATCTAATCCTGCTTTCTCCTCACTCCCCCCAACCTGATTCTGTTAAGCTTCCTTCAGCAGGACCTCTGCACCCCTCTCAGGAACCTGCTTGTCTGAGAGTCCCTTGTCTGGTGACCGACTGTCCTCGAGGCCAGCGACACACTTTCCTTGAATGCTTGGGAGGACAACAGGTGAGAACATGTGACCACAAATGTACTGTTACTCTCATCATCCCCATTTCAGAAATGCTTCATGACTTCTACCAAGGAAATGCAGCTGCTCTCATGGTCTATTTTTAAACTGCAAAGGAATACTGACTCCTGCTTTCATTCAGTGATGATGAACTTACTCAAACCTAAATTAAAAATTAGAGGCAAAGCTCACATTTATGTATAAACACACCCAGTATTTGGTATACAATAATTGTCTACATCGAAGTCTTTCTCTTTATATACATGGATGTACAGGTTTGTCTACTCCTTAACTTTGCACCATGTTTCCCTTTAAAAAGTAACAAAGCTTTTTGGCTATAATGTGCCTATAAGCCCAGCACTCTGGGAAGCTGAGGCAGAAAGATCACAAGGTTGAGTCTAGCCTGGGCAAATTTAATGAGACTATGTAATAAAATAAAATAAATTAAATTAAATTAAGTATAAAATAAAATAAAAAGACCTGGGGACATACCCTGAGTTTAATCCCTAGATTTTAAAACTAATTAATTTTTTAAAGCTGTAAAAAATTAACACTAACAATTCTTGACCCAAGTGATTTTAATGTAATTTAAGTGTTGAAAATGCAAATTTTTTTATTTTGTTCTTTAAAAACAGAGAACTCCCCACAAGTGAATCACAGGCACTCTTGGTTTCCTTCTATGGAAATAATCAAGGTCCTCACTGCCCTCTCCCACCTCTACTTTGAGACTAGCGATCCCTTTCTGTCCTATGCTGTGGCCCCAGTGAAGGCAAACACAGGAGCAGTGCAGACCCTGAGCACAAAGGCCAGGCACCCTCTGTCCCACGGAGGGAGGGACGGTGGTGAGCGGCCCAGCGTGTGGCGGCAAAAAACAACCATGCAGAGAGCAGAACTGTGGCCAGTGTCTTTTGCCTACTTTTCTTGTTTAGAAGGGTTCAGATAACCTGACTTTCCATTTCCTTTTTGATCCGCATAAAAGGCAGTGTACAAGGGAAGCCCTGGTGAGAAATCAAAAAGCAGAGCTCGATGACCATCTTGTTACGTAAAGCAGAATGAAGTCTCTGCTCTGCAACGGGCCCAGCCATCGGCCCTGTGAGCAGTAAGCCACAGAGCACCCTGGGCACCTCCTCTTCCACACTCACCTAGCGGCTGCCCCTCCCAGAGGCACCGCCTGCTCAAGCTGCTGGCCCAGTGACCAAGGACAAAGACCGTGCCAGGAATTCTGAGGGAAGATTCCCAGCTCACGAGGCTTCCTGGAAGGAGTGTGGTCAGAAGTGTGCAGAAGCCCGCTCACACCAGCCACTGCACCCACATCTTCCCGGCCAGCAAGAGAAGGATGCCCGGAGGTAGTGTGGTATCTGTCATGGTGCAGGCTTTATGGTGCAATCAGTGAACTTTACAAGTCCACGTGCTTTAGGCTGGGGATCAGCTCAGAAAAATCCTGGACTCAATCCCCAGCATTGCCTCCCACCAAAGTGCCCACACACTAGAGTGCTTGTTCTCTCAAAAGAGCACATTTTGAACCCCAGCACTTTATTTTTTTTTAACCCTAGTTCTTGACCCAGGACATCGGATGTTTAAGTGCCCCAGTAGCTATTTCTCTTTGCTTCTGTTTTGTTTTAGGGCAGTCTTCCTACACAGTGATAGCTAGCCTTGAATTCACCAGTGGCCCACTTAGCCTTGAATTCATGGCTATCCTCCTCCCTCAGCCTCCAGACTGCTGGAATTTCCAGCGTGTGCCATCATACTTGGCCTCCTTTATAGCCATTTCTGAAAATACAATCCTCAAAATTAGATAATACAGAAAAGTATATAGAATGTCAATCTTCACTGTGAATTTACTCCCTTAGAGACAAACACTGCTGATGCTGTTTTGTATCTTTTCAGACATATGTGTGCTTAACCACTTAGTGTAATTTTCACTTTGATATTTATTTACAAAACAACAAGCATTTGTTAAGGGAAATAATTTCAAACAATACCAGTGTTTGAAGTAAAAAGTTAAAGACCTCCCTTCACTCCCTAATAACCTACCTCTGTTCCCTAGAGGTAGCTGCCATCCACAATGATGAAGTGTTCTAGTTCTTTCCAAAGAGATATCTTTAAAAATAAATAAAAGAGCACCACATAGGCAGGCTACCTTACAACCTGCTTCCCACTTAATAAAAAGTACAGATGATACATACAAAATTGACTGGGTTGTTCATGACTGCAGAAGCAGAAGGTACCTTACACCAGCATCCCCTGCTGATGTAGGTGTTGGTACTGTGCTAGTGCGCCTTGCTAGGCTGACTCTCCAGACAGTTCTTGGATAAAGAAGCCAATCATGGGAGAACTTTGAGCAAAGCACACTTTCACACTGGTTTTTCTCTTAGTTTCTGTGATGAACACCTGGCCCTGCCCCACTCCTCAGAAGGCTAACTCCTCATTTTTTTTCTTCCAAGGGGCTGTTAGGGGTTTGGCCACTGTGCTGGCCATCACAGACAACCTGGAGCTGGCAACCTTGCTCTGAATGCCTGCTAGCACCAGTCCATTGCCTGGTGACAACTTCACAGGCCTCATGGCTGTTCAGATTCACAGATTCCAACTTTAGCCTCCTCGGTGTCCTTCGGAAAGAACACATGTTGTCTGTGAGGTTGGGTTCTAGATTTAGTTGTTCTGGTCTCTGCCAGTTCATCCATTGACCCTATCTGATTTCTAACTTCTAGGCTTCCTTGCATTGTCTGGTCTACCTCGGATATAGTATCTTATTTGTCATTCTATTATGAAGTTTTCCATAGGTGGAGTCCAAAAAAGCTAACATCATAGAAGTACAGACTAGTATAGGCCAGGAAGGATGAAGAAGAGGGGACAGAGAAAGTGGCTGGACAATAATTACCAAAATATAGTTTAAAAAGAGGAATGAGCTCTAGTATTCCATAGCACAGCAGGGTGAATGCGGTTAGTTTACAGTAATTTGTTCTGTATTTTAAAATATCTGGAAGATATATTTTCATAGTTGCCAACATGAAAAAATGCTAAGTGCTTCAAGTGATGGAAAATACTAATCACCCTAATTTGATCATCACACATTGTCTACATGCATCAAACTATCACCCTGTACCCTATAAACATGTACTATTATATAACAATTAAATTTTTCAATTTAAAAATGAGTTTCTCTATATTCTCAATACAGCTTAGCACAAAAGGACAGTTGATGAATATTCTAGTCATCTTAAGTCTGGTGAATCATAAACTTTTTAAAATGTATCTTAAAACACATAAACATCTATGTATTTTTTTATTTTAAAAATTTTCTAAATATAGAAACCAAAAGATACACATATCTTGTTGCTTATCCCTTCTTATTTCCAAATGCGTCAGAGATGATTACTGCTTTGACCTTCTGGGACCATCTCATTAGTTCTTTCCTCTACACATACACATAACAATTTATATGTAGTAAATCATAATACTACTCTGTGACATACTTTTCACATGCAGTACTTCTTGGAGTTATTTTCATACAATGGATGTAAGTTGATTTCGTTTCTAAAGGGCCACATAATATTTCATAACATACAGCTTCTATAATTAATTGAGTCATGATTGTATTAATTGGCTATTTCCAACTATTTTGCTACTGAATGAAAATAATATTATAATTAACTATACTGAATATGTATCTCTTTGCACATACATTCCCATAGGATAGATTCCCAGGCATGGAATGTCACCTCAGAACTATTCACACTTAAAACTTTGAGAAATCATACTACATTGCCTTCTAAAAGGCCTCATCACACATCTTCCTGTAGTAACATCTATGTGCTTATTTTCTTGTACTGTAACAATTCTTGATCATATATCTACATAATTTTTGCTATTATATCATATAAAACAATCTCTTCAAAGTTATATTGCTCTAATTCCTAATGAAATTTGTCTTACATTCCTTTTTACTTATATTTCTTCTTTCATAAGTTAACATTTTACTATTTTCACTAACTACTGATGATATTGCCCCTGTATCTTACTGATTATGGGAGCTGTCTATGCTACCTACAAAACATATATTGTCCATAAAATATATCCTAGCAATTTTCCCAGTATTTCTCTTATCTTTAAATTTCTCTTTTGCTCTATAGAAGTTTGTTTTGCTGCTTTAATAAATTTTGTTGATGTTTTACTTCAGTGCTTCTGATTTTAATGCCTTACTTGGTATGTTCACCTCTGCTATAAGCTAACTATAAACATCTCCTAATATTTGTTTCAAATATGTGTGCATAAGCTTTCACCTTGAACTTTTCTGAGAGTATGGCATGAACTATACAGCTCCTTCTTAGAGAAGGACAGTGGATTTCATGTTTCTTTTTTAATTTTAGTTCTTTATTGGTACAATTTATATACATCTACAGTCACACATAACATCGGGGAATTTGTACCAATATATGACACAAGTTAATTCTCATTTTTACCCATATCCCGGATTTCATGTTTTTTCAAAGATCAGTTCTCTTCACTGATTTAAATGTGTACCTTTAACTTAAAAGAAGTTGCCATACACACATGGTCCCTATCTGAATCTCAGTGTTGTTCCGTTGGTCTGTTATCTCTTCCTGCACCAGCATCACACCGCTCTACTGACTGCTCTGTGGCTCCCAACTGTTCCTGGCTCCCGGGCTCCACATGCTGTATAGTTCCTTCTGTTGCCACTTGTGCCTGTCTGTGACTGATCAATTGCACACACAGAAGCTTCCATTTTGAAGTCCCTCTTCATTTGCTGTGGGGAAAAGCAGATACCACATCTACCCAGCAGCAAGAACAGGAAGTCTCCTGCCAATGTCCAGCTGGGTGAGCTTCCCCGCAGATTGTTCAGCCTCTTCAGATGAGGACAGGCCTGGCCAAAACCTTGACAATAACGTCATGAGAGGCCCTGAGCCAGGGAACCACTCCCAAATTCCTAATTCTCAGGAGCTGTCAGACAACAAATATTTAAGATGCCAAATTTCAAGAGACTCTGTTATACAGCAATAGCTAATACACATTTTATAACATATTTTGCTATTTAATAAATCAACTCCTCCATTAAAACTCATTCCCCAACATTTTCTCCTTTTAAATAAACTTGAAAATTTACTTTTAAAGTTCCATAAAGAATGCTGATGGGATTGGGCCTGAGATTACTTTGATCTGTCAGGTTAATTTGAGATACTATACAGCTATACAACATTGGGCCTTTCCACATGGGAACACGGTTATGTTTCTCCAATTATTCAGGGTTCTTCCATATGTAATCCTGGAAAGTTTTATAGTTCTCTTCATAAAAGTCTTGCATATTTCTTCTTAAATTTCTAGGGCTTGATGCCAAGGTGAGTGACATTATTTTTTCATCATGTTTTTCTGTTTATTGTTAATTGAGATTGGTACCTTGATTTTGAATTTCTCTTTGACTTTGAATTTTCATATAAGTTTAAATAGTTTTATCATTGAGTCTGTTCAATTTGGGGGTAAGAAAATATTACCTGCAATAGCGGCCATTTGATCATTTTTTTTCCAGTATTATTCTTCTATTTGTATTTAATGATGCTAACCAGGAAACCCAACCAAATGTTAACTAGAAGCAGAGATAGCGTGCTTGTTTGTGACGCAAGTGGAAACAATCTCGTGTTTCACAATGAAGATTGCTTCACTGCACATTTCTGGTAAACAACATTGTGGAATTTCCGTATGCTCCTGGTCTACAAATACATTCATTCTGGGTTTTGTTATAAGTATTGTTACAAGTTGATACTGAATTTTTCATATTTTTGGATTTCTATAAATATTGAGATAATCATATTCCTTTTATTTTATTATATTTATAGCTAAATTTAAACTTTCATCCTGTGACAGATCCTATTAGGTCACTATTATTATTATTATTTTAACATTCTTTGGGAGTTTATTTGCTAAAACTTTATAATTTTTTTAATTTCATAAATGAGAATATAGGCTTTTGTACTTTTAATTACATAGCTTTGGGGTTTTTTTTTTCCTTTTGAGACAGGGTCTTGCTTTGTAGTTCAGGCTGGCTCTGAGCTCACTATGTAGTCCAGGCAAGCCTCGAACTCAGCAATCCTCCTGCCTCTACCTCCCGAGTGCTGGGATTACAGGCATGAGCCACCACACCTGGCACTGTGGTATGTGGTACTGATTGCTGATGGGCATGAGTCTCCACGCCCAGCATTGTATGTGGTTACTGGGGATTGAATTCAGGACCTTGCACTTGCGAGGCAGGCACCAGAACCACTGAGCTAACCCTCCGGCCCTTCATTACATAGTTTTTATTTTGGGACTATGGGAGTACACAATGAGTTATAAATCTATTTATTTGCATACAATGAAAGTCCTTTTTTCTTCCTTAGTTTCCTTCAAAATATTATACCAATTTATTCTCCAACTAACAGTATATGAAAATACCAGATTTCTCATTTTTATAAATATTAAAGTTTTTATTTCCTTTTGGGTGATACATTGTTTTTATCTATTTGGGGTTTTTTCTTGGTTTTTGCGGGGGGGTTTTATGTGTATGTGTATGCCTTTTAGAAATATGTTCCAAATTCACCTAGAATTTATCTTTGTATCATATATGAAGATGTTACTTTTTTTTTCCTCAAATACAGTGGACCCTTGATTTATGAACTCAACTCCTTGACAAAAGCTGGTTGTAACTCAGGTTGGTAAATTAAAGACTCAGGCCCCTTTACACAGCCTTCAAAGTCTCTCTCCTATATACAGGCAGATCTCAGTGTCCTTAAAGAGACACTGGCCCAGGATTTCCCAATTAACTCCATATAGGAAAGGATGTTGTCATGTTCCTCCCAGAACTCTTTAAGGGTTAAATCTGTATCTGAGACCACCTGGAAGCACAAGTGGCTGGCATTTGGTAAGTCAAGACTTTGGTCATAAATTAAAACTAAAATTCTGGTCAAAACCTAAGTTGTTGGTATGTCTGGCCAGTCATAACTAGAGGTCCACTGTAGCTATTCAGTTTGGCAGCAGCCTTTACTAAATAATCCACATGGAATAATTTTCATCAGCAGTGGCATTTACAACACAATATTTATGTTTCTGAAAATTATCATGGTTGACAAAACCCAGTTATCAAGAACAACTAGGTGTCATAAAAATTCAATAATTCTTTGCAGGAACATAAATAACACTATTGGGGGAAACTGTAGTAAGCAAATATTTTAGAGAATATGATGTAATTTTAAACCAAATTAGTTTTGGTTGGTAAGGTATTGCTGTATTACAGTAGGATAAAGAATTCCACAGCACTTACTGAATGCCAGGAACCATTTCCAAATCTTTGCATGCACTAGATACTTAGTGGAAAGACTGTGAGAGGCATAATTTTTAGCCCTGTTTTACAGAGGAGAAAAGTCCGATGCACAGTTCTGTAAATAAATTATATTGATCCATTCCTGGCATTAAGCTTAATTTTATTGATCTTTTTGCTATACATTTCTCATTTCCAAAGCCTTAAAATATGTTTTCATATCTGATAGAACAGTCTATCCTCCTAACTCCTTTTCAGAAAGCTTTTAGCTAATCTGTGCATTTTCTTATTGGTAGATTTTTCAGTTTTTCTTAAAAGTTAGAAAAAAACTCACTATGACTTTTACTGAAATAATATTAAAACAGTATGACAATTTGTACCAAATTAGATACTATGAAACTTCCTGTTCATGAACAAAGAATTGCTGTATATTTTCCTTTGTTTGGTTTATTTCTCATTATATTGTCTAACCAGTTCTTGTTAATAGGAAAATTATTAATATTTTAGTATTTATAGCATATTTGTTCTCCTTGTTGAATGCTTATATCAGTTTTTTTGTTCTCTTGTTTTCTAAACAATCATTTACACTTAAAACAATAATAATTTTATATATTCAGTACTTATGTGTGTTATTTATTTTACTTTTGCTTTGTCATAGTAGACTAGATTTCAAGAACAATTCTAGTGTTTGTGAAATGATATGTGGTCCAACCAAATTATCCCCTAAAACTTTCCTGTATCTAAGAAGGCTAAATGTTTGATGCATGACTATTTTTGCTGATGTATGTTACTTCCAAGTTGTTGAACTGATATTATATATGGAACATAACCTTCTTATGTACTGGTTAAATATGATCATTTTTCATACATAGTTTAAGGCTCCCATTATAAATTTAATATTCCAAATAATCAGAGGACTTATAATTACTAGTTGAGCTCAAATTCATTCTATGCCAAATGCTAGTTTACGAGCATAATTCTCAAATATTATATTCTATGGAAAATATGACCTGCTGCTTTCTTACCATTGATTTATGATGGCTTCCAAGAACACATTCTAGCAAAAAGCATTTCTACTACACATATAGTTAGCTTTGGATATTGAAAGACTTTATGAAATGTAGGACCTCATGATGGATATGCTGAAGTATAGGGAGCCGGAAGCCAAGTCAGGATATCCTAACAAGAGCAGAGATGCAAACATGTCAGATCATAAAGGTCAAATACAGTAACACAGGCAGTGAAGACAATCTCTCAGTACCAAAGACTCATGAGTCCAGGAGAGAGTTTTCCAAATTGTACAACTAGCCCTTAGGTGCGGTGTATGCAGATTGGTCGGTCAAGGCCACACAGGTAAAGGATCCACAGATCAACATTTCCTGACTTTTTACTTTGTGAGAGTTATTCCTTCTCCTCAAAATCCCAGAAAATATTTGAATAATTTAAAAGCATAACTTAAACTAAACTTAAATTGCTGCTCTTATTCAGGAAGTCACGTCACAGCACAGAAATCAAACTAGAACTTCGCGCAGTTGCCATCCTACATACTGAGTTGCCCACTTGAATCCTTCCTAAAAAGAGAACCTGTTGGCTTTGACTCAAGTTACAAAAAGTGTGAGCATTTCATGATCTTATGTCACTATCCAGGATTGGAGTTCTTGTTTCATTTTTCAGGTGCTCTATCGCATAACTACTATAAAATGAATACTCATCTCAACCATACATGTAGGTAAGTGATTACAGAGCTTCTCATGCAGGTAGGTGATTCATCAACAACTAGTAAATGGTATGCTTTTTTTTTTTTTGAGACAGGGTCTCACTTTGTAGTTGAAGCTGACCCTGAGCACCCACAGTAAGGTAATCATAGTACGAAAATGGCACCAAGGATGCATATAAAAAGTGTCCCCTGGGCCGGAGATTTAGCTCAGTGGTTCCAGCGCCTGCCTCAGAAGCGCAAGGCCCTGAGTTCAATCCCGGTAACCACATATAATGCTGGGCGTGGTGACTCACCCCCACCAACAGTCAATATCACATACCACAGTGCCAGAAATGGTGGCACACGCCTGTAATCCCAGCACTCGGGAGACAGAGACAGGAGGATTGCTGAGTTCGAGGCTTGCCTGGGCTACATGGTGAGCTGAGGGCCAGCCTGAACTACAAAGCGAGACCCTGTCTCAAAAAAAGTGTCCCCTGGGCTGGAGATTTAGCTCAGTGGTTCTGGTGCCTGCCTCGCAAGCGCAAGGTCCTGAGTTCAATCCCTGGTAACCACATACAATGCTGAGCATAGTGACTCATGCCCACCAGCAGTCAATACCACATACTACAGTGCCAGGCATGGTGGCTCATGCCTGTCATCCCAGCACTCTGGAGGCAGAAGCAGGAGGATTGCTGAGTTCCAAGCTTGCCTGGGCTACATAGTGAGCTCAGGGCCAGCCTGAACTACAAAGCAAGACCCTATCTCAAAAAAAAAAAAAGTGTCCCCTGCTAT
Organism: Thryonomys swinderianus; assembly: GCA_004025085.1. Taxonomy (NCBI): domain Eukaryota; kingdom Metazoa; phylum Chordata; class Mammalia; order Rodentia; family Thryonomyidae; genus Thryonomys; species Thryonomys swinderianus. The sequence goes on along the minus strand of PVIC010000137.1, from coordinate 13,410 downwards.
AAGGAGTAAGATACCACATATCATCAGTTCATTCTCCTTTTAAGTGAATATATGCAGTTCTGAACAATTACCTGTAATCTTTCATAATCTTATTACTTACTTTGGCAGCAAGGTAGAGATAACAATTGAGCTGGAAGTCAAGGGACATCAACGTGTGCTTTTCAACATGACTCGGGCCTTAACTTCTGGCTCAGTAAGAGAACCAGACAACCTACAGCAATCCCTAAGCTCTCAAATGCCAGTTCACATGCCAGAGAAGGGGATTTCATTCATTATTATTTCATGATTAATTGCTGAGTAGTCATATACCTAAATGAATACATGCCTCAACTTGATAAAAGTCCAGAGGACTTGAACAAAGTACTAGACATTCTCTAGGTCCTGGTCCTACTTGCTGCTGTAAATACTCTTGCTTTCATCAATATATAATTTTGAAAGATTCTACCCCACTCTTAAGAATAAAGACTGCCCTCTTGAGTCTAGTGATTAAGAGAACACTTAATACGGAACAACTAGTATGAATTTCATAATGTTTGAAGATGAAAATCTATTTTATCATATATATGAAACATAGTAAGCGTGGGTGAAAATAGTACATCACTCCCTTAAGTAATGTGAATAGATTTCATGAGGAACATAGGATACCAGTGAACCACCATACTGACTAATGTCTTTGTCCTTCATCAAATTCGCACCTAGCATTTCCAGCCTATATGCCAAGAACTACTCTGCTATAGCATGACACCACAGAATCATAGGATTTGACACATAAACAGACTTTAAGGGCCGGAGGGTTAGCTCAGTGGTTCCGGTGCCTGCCTCGCAAGCGCAAGGTCCTGAGTTCGATCGCTGGTAACCACATACAATGCTGGGCATGGAGACTCATGCCCACCAGCAATCAATACCACATACCACGGTGCCGGGTATGGTGGCTCACACCTGTAATCCCAGCACTCGGGAGGCAGAGACAGGAGGATTGCTGAGTTCAAAGCTTGCCTGGGCTACATAGTGAGCTCAGAGCCAGCCTGAACTACAAAGCGAGACCCTGTCTCAAAAAAAATTTTTTTTAATTTAAAAAAAACAGACTTTACTATAATTTCCTTATTGTACAGAATACTAAAAATATGAAAAATCAGAAACTTATTTCTTGATACCAAGACTAAATCTAGAAGAAAGTCCTCTGGTTCCCTTTTACCTATTTATTCTGGAACATGACCAACTGTCTCTTTGTAGTAGGTGCTGCTGGTGTCCTACCCAGATCCTGCTCACCTGCCAAAGCCTCTGCCCCCAGCTGACTGGTGGCTGTTGGCAGCTCTTGGCTGGAGCCTTCACCTAAGAACTGCCTTCTGCAGAGCTGCCCGGCCTGGAGACAGTTTCTACCACCCCATCGCAGGCAGGGACACCGACCCTGGGCAGCTCACAGGCAGTGACTGGCTGATGAAGAGACACTGAAGGCTCCTCACTGTCACAGGCAGGACAGCTCTGTGAGGCTGCTCATACTGCAAGAGCCCCGCAGGGGCCGCTCGAGGTTGGACCAGAGCTTCGCTCATGCCTCTGCCCAGCATCTTCCACCTTCTTACCTTGCTGCCCTCACTCCTCCACTGGCTTCTCCTGAGCCTACTCACTCTCTGTCCTGGAATCATCTACACAAAGGTCCCATCTGAGGCTCCACCTCCTGAACCCCCTGACCTAAGACCCTTTCCTTAAACCTTTCCAGAAACAGACCTGTCAACCACACTCAGCAGGCCATTCTGTCAGGAAGCAGCTCTGGTCATAGAAAAGCTTCATTATTATTATTATTATTATTATTATTGGAAAATCATATATGCATCCATAACTTCTACCCACGGTTCTGTGTAGATGTCTAGTCTCTTTTCACATGCCAGCCTCTCAGATATTTGAAGTGAAGGAAACACCCTTATATCTTCCTTGAATCTGTTTTTAGTTTCAAAATTGTGAGAAAAAATGTTTTTAAATCATAGAGTGATAATTTAACTCAGAAGTGATGTCTCTCCAGCAACAAAATTGCATGAATCAATAATGAAAGTCATCAGGCAAGAATATGAAGAAGGCTCTGTTCACTGGAAGAGAAAAAATTTACCCAGTGTAGGCGTGAAGAGGTGACCAAATTTCAGGAAAAAAAAGTCAAATATAAACTATTTAAACCCAGACACTGAAAAGGACTGCAAAGATTCCATGGCATAGAACCTTTCAATTCTTAGGGAAAAAAATCAGAGTTCAAAAATAAAAAATACTATGCGACTCAAATGTGTATATTAACAGACTCAGCAAGCAGACTTTTAAGATTTTAAGATGAGAAATAACTGTGTCTGAATTGCTGAAATTTACTGATGCATGCCTGAAATACAACACTAGAAGTCTGTATTCCTTGTTAAAATGGTACACTGATGGGGTAGGGTAGGTAAACTCTGTCTCAGGAATGCACACATATCTGTGAAAATTCAAAATCTGAGGGTGTAAGCACATACACTGGTTTCTCTTCCAAATCAAATCAAATCTTTCTCCTTTTACTAAAGAAAGGACAGACCCAGGAAGAAATGAGAGATATAGCAACCAAGTAGTAGAGATTAGGCTAAGCAATGCTGAACAGAATTTGTGAAGATTTGTAACTTAAAGTGTACTCTCTTCAAAGTAAAAGTTCAGAGCTCTATCAGATGAATAATGTGTTATCACCATTTTATTGAAGTTATAAGTGATTAACTGACCATGCCCTACATCACGCAAAGAGATAGGTCCCGGCTTGGGTCTCTAACACCTTTCCTTACCACCTCTGCAGGCCATCTTCCAACACATGTAGCAAAACAGCTACTGAACTGGCTACCTGAAGTCTGACAGTGCTGTGACGTTATTAGCAGCATGTTAGTTCCCCAGGACTGCCATAACAGATTCCTATACACTCTGTAGTTGAACACGACAGAAACTGGTTGTCTCAGTATGTGGTAGCCAGGAGTCTGAAATCAAGATGCCAGCACTGTCCTTCTCCCGCTGATAACTCTGGGGCAGAATTCTCCCTTGTCTCCCCAGAGCCTCTTCCTAGCTTTCAGTGATTGCTCACAACTTTTGCATACCTTAAGTGATGCCTCCTTCCAGTCTCTGCTTCCATTTTCACACAGGGTTCCACCTGAGGGTGGGTGTGTGTGTGTGTGTGTGTGTGTGTGTGTCGCTGTGTTCAGATTTCCCCTTCATATGAGGATACTGACTATATTATATTTAAAACCCACCCTAATCTACCATTATCTCACTGTAAATCCATTTCATCTACAAAGATTTATTTCCAGATATGGCCACATTCACAGGTATCAGGTAGACATAAATTCTGAGGACACACATTCCACTCAGTACACAGCAAAACAACTGGTTTGCACTGCTAATAATCTTCCCTTAGAAGCTAAAGTAGTACATTTGGGATACTTCTATCCTGGACTACAGCTTGACCAACAAGAGCGAGGTGTTAAATGTAGAAACAAGGAAACTTTGTAGAACAACAGTTTTGATGTTTTATAGTAGTGAAAAAGGCAATGGTCAGGTCTTCCGAAAGGGCACTTCAAAAAGAGATAAAAGACTGTGCTCAAGGGAATGTGTTCATAAGAGAAATGTGAACTCTAAACACAGGAATACTTGAGCGATTTTAAAAATGATCCTTTTGAGGAAGAAAGAAGTACTGCCAGGAAAGGAAACGGGATAGGGATAAATAATCTCTCATACTTGACCATAAATGAGCTCCTAAAGTTGGAATTAAAAATAAACAGAGAGGTAGCCTAGGAGCAGACAGCTCCCCATGAGGAAGGGAAGGAAGCTTCGGGTCTGGACTCGAGAGACCTCAGGTCAGGGTCCCAGTCTCAGCACACTCTCTGCTGACTTCAGCAAGACGGAGCTGTGACAGCCACAGACACCAGAAAAGAACAGCAGAAGCTGTTTAGATTTTTAGGGGGATATAAAATCTCAAAATAAATTGAGGTATGAGGTAAACATTAAGGACAATTTTAAAATCTTTTCTAACTCTGTAAACCAGGACAAGCTTAGGGAAAAAATAGCTAGACAATTTTCTGCTCTCCTTCTATATTCTCTCTCATACGGAATGACCAGAAATTGTGAGGCAAATATTATGAAAACATAATTAATTCCAACATTAGGAAAAGAGATAGTAAGAGAACCCTAACCCATTGCAAATGTGATCAAAACAACAGTTAATACAGACTATCCCAAAGTACCAAGAGTTTACCAGTGAGATCAAAGAACTGCTTCTAAGTATTAAGAAAAATGAAAGAAGTGCCTGGTAGCCAGAAAATGTCTGTACTCCCCGAAAGGGCAAAGGGGTAAGTTTCATACCTAGAAATCCATCATACAGATTTCGAGCAAAATTGTAGAAGAGATTTGTAAGCAAGACATAATAAGGGAAGACCAACACTGACAGTAAATACGGAGTCATTAAGAACAAGTCATGCCAACTAGTCTCATTTCTTTGTAGAGATTTGTTTACCTGTCTTGTTTTTAGCACAGCATTTGGCAAATCTCATGAAGCACACCTTCTACTGTTCACATGGAGGAATGAGCCCTAGGTGACAGCAAGATGACTGAGTAGTTGGCCTCACAGACAACTGTTGTCACTCAAAAATACTTGTCAACCTTAGATAGCAACCAGAATTCACAACGTGCTCACTTCTATTCAATAAATTTGTCAAAAAATATGGAGGCCATATGATGCAAGTTTATGAATATGCAGATTTAAAACTAGAAAGGAGAAAGTTAATACACAAAGAGACAATTCAAAAATATTTCTTCATATAGATATCACATACACAAAAAAAGAAAATGCAAGTTATCTGGTGAATATGCGAAGCCTATGTTTGTATGGCTTGTATCTAGATGCCCCCTCCAAGCTCATGTGGTCATAGGTGGAGCTTTTCAGATACTAGGATTAAAGATTCAATGCTGGAATTGATTCATGATGTGATGCTAGGATTAAGGATGCCCCAACCTAGATGTGAGTACTACCTACCGCAAAGGAGGATGCAGGGGACTATCACATTGATTCTGCCCAAACCAGGCTGTGAAGAGTAAATCCCACAACTGACTTGTTTATAGAGGTGACTTCGGCCAAAGCCTGCATGCTGAGGTTAGAGTAACTCGCACCCAAATTCCATCCTCACAAAACCTTCTAAATTAGAAGGACAATGTTCTAATTACAACAATATATTTTTGTCTATTCTGTTCCTAATTCTAGAATGCTTTGTCTTATCTTTTACAAGCCTTGCCTACACTAATTTCCATAGAAACTGCTCAACTACACATCCTTGCACATAGTTCATCTTTGCCCTAAATAATTACCAATAAAAATCAGTGGCTAGGACTGGTCAGGGCCTTTGTCTGTTCCATCAGCATTGGTTGTCCTGGATCCCAGCTTTCTCTCTTCATTCTATGTTTCATGATTTTTTTGTTGTTTTTTCCCCCCCTCTCAGGCCAGCATCACACATTGGGCAGGAGACTAGAGCATATTATAGAGGTTTCTGGTAATGTTTCAGTGGTCCCCAGGTGGATAGCACAGATAGAAAGAAGGGACAGAAAGAGGAATGCCTGCCTCGCAAGCACAAGGTCCTGAGTTCCATCCCTGGTAACCACATACAATGCTGGACGTGCTGACTCACGCCCACCAGCCATCAGTACCACATACCACAGTGCAGGGCGTGGTGACTCATGCCCATAATCCCAGCACTTGGGAGGCAGAGGCAGGAGGACTGCTGAGTTCCAGGCTTGCCTGGGCTACACAGTGAGCTCAGGGCCAGCCTGGACTACAAAGCGAGACCCTCTTCCAAAAAAAAAAGAAAAGGTTTGATCAAGAAAAGGCTTAAACAAAAGGGATAAAAAGGCATTCCTGAGAATCACTGACTCATAATTACAAGATAACTTGTCCTCAGTACTGTAAATTAAAGACATTGTTGTCTAAAGTTTAGTTCCCTTACTCTAATTCTGTTAGAAATGTATGACATAAAGCAGCTCACTTATCCCACGAGCATTTATTTCTTGAAAGTGATGAAGAAGATATCAATATCCCTATTTTATTGACTAGCAAACCAAATGATTTCACGAGGACTAACATGTGACAGGCCAGTGGGAGATCAGGTTCTGGATCTGGTAACCTCCTCATGACAGCACTGTTTTCCCAGCAATAATTATCTCAACATATGTTGCCTTGTCTTTTTTTAAATTAAAGAAAAAACATTTTAAGCCAAGCATGGTGGCACACACCTGTGATCCTAGCACTGTGAAGCTGAGAAGGGAGAGTTACAGGTTTGAGTCCAACCTGAGCAACTTACAGACTTTATGAGATTCTCTCTCAAAATAAAAAAATAAGGACTGAGTTTGTAGTCCTTGGGGAGGCCTGAGTTCAGTCTCTAGTAACACAGAAAATAAAAATAAAAGGCAGAGACAGGAGGATTGCTGAGTTCGCGGCGGCTTGCCTGGGCACCATAGTGAGCTCAGGGCCAGCCTGAACTACAAAGCGAGACCCTGTCTCAAAAAGAAAAAAAATAAATAAAAATAAAAATAAAGAATTTTAATTCTACTTGTTATGTGTATACGCATAGAGCATTTGTAAGAAAAACACTTAAAAAAAAAAAAAAACCAGGGGCTTTCAACTCCAAATAGAAAGGCTAAAAGTCAATATTTATCTAAGGCTTTTAGTCATTCAATACCACTTCATCAAACACTCAATCACATGATTCTGATCTCCACCCACAGGCTTCTGTGAAAATTCCTTGGCAGCTGGTAAACAAGAGTCATGTTTAAATATAACCCTGGCAAAGGCCGTCCTGGGAGGTTGGTGCTGGCATGGCCTGGCAGAAAAAAGGGCCTTTGTGCTGGAACCCAGGGTCAAGTGCAAGCCTGGCTCGGCTGCCAGAAAGTCACATGAGTGCTGGCAAACCTGCTAACCACTCTGCGCCTCAATTTCCTATTTCTAGGTTTATCAGTGCTGCGGACCACACTCATCTTTGGTGCTCCTTCCAACTTTTAAGACGCCTAAGTCGCTGCTCGTTAAGCTCTTGAGTTTTCTTGTGGTATCATTTCCTTTTGCCCAGCTCAAGATATGACTGAGTTAGGTTTTTGTTGTAGTTTGTTCATCCTATTTGTTTTTAAACAGGGTCTCCCTATGTATTTTAGCCTGGTCTGGAACTTACTATGTGGGCCAGGCTGACCTCAGACTTCCTGCCTCAGCATCTAAAATGCTAGAATTATAAACATGCGTGGCCATACCCAGCTCAGTTCTTAATTCTACTGATTTTCAATGCCATGTAGCTTGGGCATCTCAGTAGGAACCTCAGATATGTACATAGCTTGATTTTAGCAACTTTTTTTTTTTTTTTTTGAGACAGGGTCTCGCTTTTGTATTCAGGCTGGCCCTGAGCTCACTATGTAGCCCAGGCAAACTTCGAACTCAGCAATCCTCCTGTCTCTGCCTCCCGAGTGCTGGGATTACAGGCGTGAGCCACCGCGCCCAGCACTGTTGTATGCGGTACTGATTGTTGGTGGGCGTGAGTCTCCATGCCCAACATTGTATGTGGTTACTGGGGATCGAACTCAGGACCTTGCATTTGCGAGGCAAGTGCCGGAACCACTGAGCTAACCCTCTGGCCCAAGCAACATTTTAAATCTAATAAATTTATCCTCACAATATTTTGTTGTTGTCAGAATCTGGGGTAAATTTTTTAAAAGGAATATAACTTTGTAACTTTCCAATTTTATATGTACTTTGATCTAGCAATATATGCATGCACACACACACACACATACACACAAATTTGGATGTTTACCTGTTTGTTGTGGTACTGAGTTCAATTCTTAGTTCTTAACTTTTTATTTTGACACAATATCTCATTTAATTGCTAAACTGTCTGTTCTGGACTCAAACTTTTGATCCTCCTGCCTTAGCCTCCCAGGGTAGGAGTAAAACCATACTAAATGCAGTAATGTTAAAACATGCTGTCATTTAAAACTCATAGGGGATTTAACATCAATACCAAATTCCTTCTTCCATTCCTTCCTTCCTTCCTCCCTCCCTCCCTCCCTCCCTCCCTCCCTCTCTTTCTTTTTTTCTTTGTTGTTTTGTTTTTTGGAAACAAAATCTCACTATGCATTTCTGGCTGGACTCGAATTCACTATATACCCCAAGTTCCCCTCAAACTCATGGTGATCCTCCTGTCTCAGCCTTCCAAGTGTTGGGATCACAGGCAGGTGCCACCATGGCCAACTCAAATTTTTGTTTTTTTCTTTCCTTTTCATTGTCCTCCCCCCACCCTGCTTGTTTTGTTTGTTTTTTGAGACAGGGCCCTGCGATGTAGTTCAGGCTGGCTTTGAGTTCACTATGTAGCCATGTTGGCCTCGAAATTTGTGAAGTGGCTCCATCTCCCAAGTGCTGGGATTACAGGAATGTCACCACACCCAATCATTTTAAAATTTTTTATCTTCATTTATTTTTTTGTTTTTGAGACAGGGTCTCACTTTGTAATTCAGGCTGGCACTGAGTTCACTGTGTACCCAAGACAAGTCTCGAACTCAGCAATTCTCCTGCCTCTGAGTCCTGAGCAGGGGGATTACAGGCATGAACCACCACATCCAGCTAAAAAAAAATTTTTTTTTTTGAGACAGGGTTTCACTTTGTAGTTCAGGCTGGCCCTGAGCTCACTGTGTAGCATAGGCAAGCTTCGAACTCAGCAATCCTCTTGTCTCTGCCTCCAAGTGCTGGGATTACAGGCCTGAGCCACCACACCTGGCACTGTGGTATGTGGTATTGATTGCTGGTGGGCGTGAGTCAGCACGCCCAGCATTGTATGTGGTTACCAGGGGATCGAGCTCAGGACCTTGCGCTTGTGAGGCAGGCACCAGAACCACTGAGCTAAATCTCCAGCCGTAAAATTTTTTATTTCATTAGTACATGTTTGCAGCTTATGCAGTTTACATTCATTATGAGGAATGATTACTTGTATATACCACAGCTTGTTTATTTATCCCCTTCCCACCCCAACCCCTGATTTCCCATCCCATTTTCCATTTTAATTGATATTATTAATCTTAGCTCACCTTACGGCATGTAATGTTTACATTCATCGTTATTAGGTACCTGGCATATCTTTATTCTAGTTACTTCCTGCTTCCCTTCTCCTAACCCCTCACACTTTTTCCCTCAGACCACTTCCCTATTGCAAGAGAACCGTCTCCCTTTCCCTTCTGTTGCAGTTTGTGTCTAGACGGCCCATGAAAGCCTCATGCAGTCACAGGTGGGTCTTTTCCAAAGGCCACTGATCTACAGCATGTGATTGATTTTGCTGCCATGTTGGGATTAAGGGTGTGTGGTTACTAAATTAGTCTACTGATTAGTTTGGCATTGCCTTAAGCAGGACACCTACGAGAATATAAAAGGGGCAGAAAGAACTACTATTGCTCGCTGCTTGCTGCCTGCTGCCTGCTGCCTGCTGCCTGCTGCCTTCTGCCTGCCCCTCTGCCATGGAGCCAGCCGACTATGATCTGAGACCTTCCCAAACTGTGAGCTAAATTAAACTTTCCTCCTTTAACTCTGGATCTTGAGTATTTTGTCTCAGCAACTAGAAAAGTAACTAAGATACCTTCTATCCATCCTTACTACTTTCTTTGTTTTCACTTTTCCTCACTTAAATGAGAGATATTATGCAGTATTTAAATTTGCATGTCTAGTTTACTTCACTCAACATTATATTTTCCAGATCCATCTATTTCCCTCCAAATGTCTCAAATCTGTCATTCTTTATAGCAGAGTAGTATTCCATTGTACCATACAGATATCACATTTCCCCTCTCCAATCATCTGTTGATGGATATACAGGCTGTTTCCAGGATTTAGCTATTATGAGTTGTGCTCCTATAAACACCAGTGTGCATGAATCATAGTATGTAGTATGATGTCTTAAGCTCTTTGAGGAAAATATCTGGCAGAGGAAGTGCTGGGTCATATAAAATCTCTAATTCCAGTTTTTGGAGAAATCTCCATACTGATCTCCATAATGATTCTAGTAGTTTACATTCCCATCAACACTGAAGGAAGGTTTCTTTTTTTACCATAGCCTTACTAGAATTTGCTACTGTTTGACTTCTTAATGATTGCTATTCTTTCCAGAGTAAGATGGAATCTTAGTATTGTTTTAATTTGCATTTCTCTAATGGCTAGAGTTGTTGAGCAGTTTTTAACATATCTTTTGACCTTTTGTATTCATTTCTCTGTAAAAGTGTCTGTTTATTTCTCTTGTCTATTTTTTGACTAGATCTTTAATTTTAGGTGGTTTAAGTTCTTTGTATATTCTAAACAATCAGTCCTCTATTTAAGGAGTAGCTGGCAAAAAAAATTTCCCTATGTTTAGTTGTCTCTTTACTATACTTACTGTTTCTTTGACTACACAGAAGCTTTTTAGTCTGCTGTAATTCCATTCGTTGAATCTTGCTAGTATTTCTTGTGCAACTGAGTCTCTCTTTAGAAAATCTTTTCCTACATGTCTTCAAATATTTTACCTATTTTATCATCCAGTAGGCTTAATGTTTCTGTTCTAAGGCTCAGATCTTGATTCATTTTGAGTTTAATTTAGTGTATGGTAAAAGATAAGGGTTTAATTTCAATCTTCTGTAAACAAGAATCCAATTTTCCTAGCACTACTTGTTAAATAGGCTATCTTTCCTCCAACATTGATTTTTTTTCAGCCCTTTGTCAAAGATCAAATACCTAAATGTGCCTGGGAAGTTTCCGTATACTCAATTCTGTTCCACTGATCCATGGCTCTGTTTTTGTTCCAATACCATTCCATTTTTTAAAATCACTATTGCTCTGTACTATTGTTTCAAGTCAGGTACTGCTATGCTTCCTGCTTTGTTCTTATGGCCCAAAATCGCTTTTGCTCTTCTGGTTCCACACAAATTTTAGAATTGTTTTTTCTAGATATGTAAAGTATGCTGCTGGTATTTTATTGGAACTGGAATTTTATAATCTATATAGCCATTTTGGGAATATGGCTATTTTGACAATACTGATTCTGCCTATCGAGGACCAGGGGCACCTGTTTTCTGATGTCTGTCTCAATCTCCTTTTTCAGAGTACTGTAGTTCTCTTTGCATAGTGCTTTCACTTCTCTGGCTAGGCTAATTCTTAGGTATTTCATAATTTCCTTCTCATCCTATTCATTGCTGGTGTACCCAAATGCTAATGATTTGTGTGTTGATCTTGAATCCTGTTACATTGCTGAAGTTCATTATTAATTCTACAAGGTTTTTGGTAGTGTTCTACATGTCTTCTATATAGAGGATCATGTCATCTGCAAACAATGATAATTTGAGTTGTTATTTTCCAATACATATCCCTTTTATTTCTTTCTCTTATCTAATCATTCTGCCTAATGTTTCAAGTACCACAATAAGTAGAAATGGTTGTGGACATTTTTGCCATTTCTCCTGACTTTCAGGGGAATGCTTTTAGTTTTTCCCCATTTAGTATGATGTGGGTTACTGGCTTTTCATATGTAACCTTTACTTTATTCAGTCTAGGTCCTACTGTACCTTTTTTCTTCAGGGTATTTACCATGAAGGTGTTTTTTGCATCTGTTGATATGATCATATAGTTTTTGACCTTGCTTCTGTTTATGTTATGTATTACATTTATTAACCTACATATGTTGAACCATCCTTGCATCTCTGGAATGAAACCAACTTGATCATGATGCATGATCTTTTTGATAATAATATCTTGTTCAGTATTTTTGCATCTATGTTCATTAAGGAGATTGACTTATAATTTTCTTTTTTAGTTGAGCCTTTACCTGGTTTTGGTATCAGAGTGATACTGGCTTCCATAAATGAATTTGGGAGCACTCTATTCTTCCCCATGTCTTTGAAGAGCTTCAGAATTCTTGGTATTAAAGGTTTTGTAGAATTCAGTAGTGAACCCATCAGATCCTGGGCTTTTTTTAGTTTGTAGATTCTTCATTACTTTGACAATTTCAGTGCTTGTTTTTAGTTGCTAAGCATATCTTTGTATTCTTTGGTTAGTTTTAGTCATTTGTATGTGTCTAGGAATCTATTCATTCCCTCAAAATTTGTTAATTTTTTTGGAATATAATTTTTCAAAGTAGTTACTGTCTTCTGGATTTCCACAGTTCTGTTGTGATTTCACTTTTCCATTTCCAATTGCACTGATGTAAGTCTTTTCTCATTTTCTTTTGGTAAGTCTCAGTAGGAGTTTATCAATTTTATGTTCTTCTTTTTTAAAAAGGCTCTTTTAATTCTTGATTTTTTTATTTTATTGCTTTTTGTAGTCTCAATTTCATTGATTTCCACTCTCTTTATAATTTTTCTCCTTAATTTTGGCTTGGAGAAATTTTCATATTTTTTGTTCATAGTCACCTACTGACCCAGTTTGAGATATTTCTGATATATGCATATATATCATACAATTTTATATATATTATATAACCTTCCAGTATTAGCTACAAATTGGTAATTTCATAAGTTCTTCCACTTACTACATTTCTTTCAGATCACTTCCAAACAAATTAATAAGTTTCTAGTGAGGCTAAACCACAAGTAATGACATGAAACAATGTTCACATGTGAAATAAAATAACCTAGATGAAAATAAGATGGAGCTATGATCCACTTATATTTGGAAACTCTGCAACTGAGTATATTCTAATAACCTTTAACTTTTCAATATAGCTTTTTGCTTCCTTCAGCACCCACCCTATCTGTAGCTGCCTTAACATTACTTTCTAATGTTACGCAGAAAGTAGGTTGCTTTTAAGCACCAACCTTACTCACAGTGGCTCATGTTAATCCTTTGATCCCTTATCTCCACCGATACTACTTTATGGTGTCAAAACCCTCAAAGTTTTGACTCACAGTGTCACAATATAATGACACACAAGACTGAATCAGCTCATGAGTCCTCAAAATGAAATCTTTGATCTCGACCTCCTGTCCACGTGGAGCAGTACTGGGGGGTGGGGGATGAATCACAGCCCTCTCCTCAGCTCTCTTGTCTGCTCTATTAATTGTTTCCAAAGAAATATAGAGATCTTCACTCAAATGTACCTATAAAGTGTTATGGTGGACTTTTGCTCCCTTACAACATATCAGAAACTATATCATCACCCACTCTCGAAACAATTAAAATTAAAAAATTTTTGGGCCGGAGGGTTAGCTCAGTGGTTCCGGCGCCTGCCTCGCAAGCGCAAGGTCCTGAGTTCGATCCCCGGTAACCACATATAATGCTGGACGTGGAAACACGCCCACCAACAATCAACACCGCATACCACAATGCCGGACGTGGTGGCTCACGCCTGTAATCCCAGCACTCGGGAGGCAGAGACAGGAGGATTGCTG